>JAHDVE020011240.1:0-33636 GCA_022606495.2 Halesus radiatus
CATTAAGAAAATGTTGTAACCAGCTGAAAAAACGATGTGTTGAACCGAAAAATTCTGAAAAAAAAATTCTAAATTTCTGTGCGTTAGAGCTCACTGTTCGAGAAATTTTTCAGACCGATTTCTGTTTCATAGATAAGATACCCCTTTCTTCTATTAGATACTTTTATGGTACACTTTAAAAAGATAATATCACAAGTCTTGTGGCAGATGATATTTTATATTTTATATAATTAAAAATACACTTTGTATACACCACTTATTGATTAAAATATATAAATATTTCTACATGTTTCGATAGCAATGCTATCGTCTTCAGGAATAAATGAATAATAATATATTTTATATAATGTACTATATTATAATAAACTATATAATATATTACCATATATTATAATGTACTAATATACTATATTTTATATTTTATATTACGTGTCTGAAGCAAGGAATGTATGCCAAGAAAGAGTTGTTTCGCGGTTCACCCTCTCTGCCTGTGGTGAAAAGGGGTGACAGTTAATAGGTAATTGAGTGATGGATATGGTGAAGTGAGTAAAAATAATATCGTATATGTCTTTAATAACTTTTATGGTAGTAAGGTAAATGAAAATGTTTTTTTGCTTTTCTAAAATAGTATAAAACATTTTAATTAGTGAAGTGGGTTGGGAATTAAGTTATTTTCATTAATAAATTCGCAGCGTACTGTTGTAGAAATATATTTTAAGCCACGTTTTAGTAATAAACCTGAAAATGTCCGGGCAGCATGGAAATAAATAAGAAAAATTATTGCCATCTGATAAAAATCTTTTACCGTAGTAGCGAAATATCGAAAAGGTACGGTTTTTACGACTTCTTTTCGGAATATTTCCGGAAGATATTTATTATATTTGAAAGCGTTTTAATAAGAAGTTGATGCCTTTATTTAAAATGTGACCTTATATTCTTCAGGCGCGGTTATCGATGTCAAAAACGTAAGTAGCAGTCACGTTCCCCTCGGATGTAGACAACATAATGTGATGTTAGTTAGAAAATATGTCAGATTAGAGATTTATTTTAAAATATTCGAGCTTGACATTCAATATCAAATAGATTTGCTATTTTTAAACGTATCTCAAAATGGAATAGTATTTTTGAAAGCAGATGAGAGACCTTTCAGACCTATTACTTGACTAATTATCTTACAAACGGACATATGTAAAAAAAATCTAAAATTTTAAAGCAAACACAAATAAAGTTTTTAAAATTTCTTACCCATGGTTTTTTCTAGTAAACTGTAAATACTTCTTTATACAAAATTAAAAAAAAAACTTATCTAAACGGAGAAATGCATTCAATATTTTTCAAATTCTAAATGCTGTTTCATAGAAATATTTCAAATTATTTAAGAGCTTCTATGGTAAAACTTTTAAATCCACATAGAAAGCTTGGTGTTTCCTTTCTAAAACTGTTTATATCATGTTTTATAAGGACATGTCATTTGGTGTCAGAAATAGCACAACGTGACTCAACAGATTTTGATGTTTCGTGACAAATAAGGCACTACGGGACCCGAGTGGTAACATCATTCATTAAAGCGAAAAATTTTAACTCGGTGTCCATGCCGCTTTTGTATTTATATTCTTTTTTATTATAATAAATGTGTTATTATATTTCAGCGCTGTTTTGGGAAGACGTTCTTTTATGAACCGTCAATCGTAAGGCGTTGTAAAATTGACCGAAAGGCAAAATTAATTATTAATATTTTTCGTGTGGGAAAGTATCTATATTATTATGGTTCCATCACAATTCAACACGCGTATGAATGGGCACACTTTTCGAAAATAATGTAATTTTTTTTTTTTAATTATTAAAATAAGGTTAATTCTGGTAGTTAGATAATTATTTTTTTTTATTCATACGATGACGGTTTGTATAGCTCCCGTGAGTATTCAGGCCATATTCCATGCACCCAGGCGCCGTGAGTTCAATTCCTCGACTGGTTAAGTCCTCTCACGACACAAGCAGCATCTTCTGATTCTGTGATAGTAGTACGAGATTTTTAAGTATCGTCAGGTTATTCATAACCCGAAAGTGTCTGTCCATCTTTTTTAATAGTTAATGTAACACAGTTATTTCTGTATTTGAAATTTAAGGGGAGGTTATAGGATCACGAAACACACCAACATGGTATTTCTTATGTTCTTTTTTATTCTATGATATAAAAATAGCGGACTTTATACATGGTTTTTATAAGCACAGAAAACGGTTTTTAGAGATAACAGCGTAATTTTTTTTTTATGTGAATTCATGCCATCTCTCATTTTACCTTATTCCTTTGACAGTAACCAGGTCCCTTTGATAAAGTTTGTCATTGGATGTTCGACTATGTCTCTTGGTTCCACAGCATGTATTCCCAGGTAGCTGAGCCTTCTTCCCAATCAAGGCGGGACATTGGTACCATAGGTGAATTGGAGTCTCTTCATCCTTCTAAGAAGATTTAGTTTTCAGGCATTTTTTAAAAAAAATTTACTTAAAATTATTTTGAAGAAGTTTCTTATTCATATTATCCTGTCACCTATTAAAATACAGCCTTATTTTAAGGTATTTAAAATTAACACAGTAACAAACTAAGGTAAAAAAAGGAAAGGTGTTTTAATTTTTCGTAAAATACTTTTATGCAATAGTATATTATAATAAAACAAATTTAAAACTTTTATGCAACCCCTTTTTTTTTTCAGTTTGCTCGCTTCATATGTTAATATAATCTAAGATTCCCTTTCTTTATCTTGTTGTCAAATCTTCGATCCATATCAACATCAACCCTCACGTCTTCTGCGAACATGTTTTTGAAATACACGATCACAACATTATTCATGACGTGTTCACCATTCCCAAAAGTGTTTTTAGTCTTTTACGAATACCATGACTTTTGACTAATAATCATAATTATATCACTTTTTATACTGATGCATTATTGGTTCATATTAGACGTGAGACTCTGCAGAATTCAACGTCTTCAGGTCTGTTCACATCTACCGGCACAGTAGAGAACGGCGCAGAACAGTACAGGCACGTCATAGACGCGAGTATTCATATTCCACCGTGCAGCACAGCACACACGCGAATACGTCTGTGAACTGGACTGTCAACTGAGTGTTAGTAACCGTTACAACATGTTTGAAGATTTCATAATCCTATTCCCGTGACGGTGATGCCAAGATGGCGGTGGTAACGGTGATATATTCAAACTAACTACGCAGACGCAGACGTCAACAGCAGTCGCTATCACCGCTAAAATATTCTAGGCGACAATCTAAGCCGGTGCTGGCTCGTGCATGTGTGGATACGTTACGCTTACGTACGCTGTAATATGAATGTATTAATAGATAATGTAAACAACTAATGTTATCGTGTCTGTACTGTGTTCTGCACTTCGCGGTGCTGATAGATTTGAATAGATCTTTCTTCTTGTAGCACAAGTGTGGGAGTTTTTGCCAATCCTAAAAAATTGGTAAGTTAAATTTTCCTCGCGCTTGCAAGGCTATAATACCTACGGATGGGTGCCAGATCCAATAAATAAATTATAAAAATTTCACAATGGATTAAACGCCATTTGTAATAATAATACACGTAGTATTTCACGCTATTCCATAAAATTTAGTCGTTACTAACGGTGAATGGTTAACGGCAATGAATCGTCAGAACGTGATTCGTCGTTATCACGAGTTATGCTGTAGGTATTCGGAAATCAGCGAGGGGTTATTGAAAAAATGGCGTGAAATTTAATGGTGTTTTTATGGTCGTAAAAGTGTGGTGTGTCATTTAAGGTAAAATATTAACAATTTCAATATTTGATATTGACAATTCGTGGTTGTTTTAATAAATTAGTAATACATTTACGATGCATGTAAAAAAAAGAAAATAATGTATATTCATTTCTAATCTTCTATCATGACGAGTTTGAGGAGTAAAGTTGAAACAACCTTCCTTACACTAAACTTTTGAAAAAAGGTGTTTGTAAAAAGTAAAAAAGAATTTCTACCAAGCTTTCCCCAAGTTTCAACAATCTTTTTTGATATTGAACAGTTTAAATATCAGGTTAACAATGTGGCGTATAGTCTTTTTTTGTGACAGTTAAATGGTTGTTTCAAATAGTTAGCGAGTTTTCGCTGCTTCACAAGCAAAAAAAGAAATTCTCAGCTTCATTCGAATAGTTGAGATTTCAGTAATTTCACGATACATCGGCGAATTTGAACGCAAAATTCATCATTTTTACGCGAACAACACGAAATTCATAATTTTCCCCGACTTTCCTTTGCACGTGATATTCTGGTAGTTTATAATAAGAAAGAGATATTGTACGTTCTAAATATTTTTTGCATATGCTATAAAATGGAACGCAGCTAACTTCATATCGCAAATCTGTTCTGTCTTCAATAGTCTTCATATGAAAATATGCTTCGCCTTTCTTGCAAAATATCATAGTTTTTGATGAAAAATAATTCAGAAAATACCGCGAATTTCACCGAAAAGTAATACCAATTTACGCAAAAAGTAACGCGAAATTTTTAGGTCCTTTAAATAGATACTGCCTTTTTTAATAGTTGGAAATATTGTCATCCAAGTGACACGGATTGCTGATGGAACCATTAGAGATATGGCGTGTTTTTTTACACGATGTAATTATGTACCTAACTGTAACCTTAACACATCTTCGGTGTTGATTTGAAGGAGATTTGAAAAGGGCATCGCGTGTACACGTAACAAGTCATTCCAAATATGTAATTCTACAAGTATTGTGAATACATATTGCTGTAGAGCAGTGGGTATGAGTTGTTAAGGTTTTATCATCACTTGATAGAAGACAGAGCCCATATAGTATATATTAAGTGCTAGATACTCTCCGTATCGTCGTGGTGAAAGACCACCATTCAAAATCTAAACGTTGCTGATTAGGCAGGTACTTTAAAACCTTCCTTGTCCCATTCTCCTTCCCTTCCCTCAACCATTTAACCTACAAATTAACCTACAATTACCTCTGGTTCCCGCCAAATGGGACTTTTAGTATTATATTTACCAATTAACAAAAAAAAAACACGGAGAAATAACATTTAAGCAAAATTTTATAAAGCATTAAGACAGAAGAGGCGGCCAAAATATATTGTCATATTGGTTGGCATTTATCGTTGGTATAGAGTGGGTATCCAAGTTCTGTGATGGCTCCTATCAGCGCATACAGCTGCTCCGATGCACTCCGAATGATTTTCAAGGTTAGTCGATGATCCACCTCGGAATTGCAGAGGGCCTTGCCCTAAGGGAGGCTGCAATATATGAAGCAGGCGACTTACTTCAGATAGTTAAAATTCACCTCCTCTCCAAGGATGGATGGAATCAAGCCTTCCAGCATAGTTTCTTGATATACTCATTAAACAGCAAACGGCCAACAAAAACCCCAGGCCGCTTCATCGGTAGTATCCAAAAACTGTCGGCCTCACGGCTCCCGTAAATTGACGTCTGCTTCCATCTTGCCGACCTTTTTCTTTTTTCCGTTTCCTTCTGCCAATGATTACCGGTAGAATTCTTAACCATAGCTGAGAATCTGGTAATTATCTTACTGTCATGTACCATAAGACTGCATCCACTCCTTTAAATAATTAAGTCACGATAGATTAAAAAAAGTTATTGTGTGAAGCCCAATTTGGGGGAAAATAATCAAACATATAAATAAAATCTGTTTGTGTATTGTTTTTAGTTTGCTCGATTTTCGGGACTTGTTTATTTTGAAATGTTCGTTAGTGTTTTTTATATTTTTTCAATGAAGATGGGTTCAATTAAAATTAAAAATATTATTCCACCACCAAGGTATGAACTTCAGAACAATATTTTTAATTGTCGTCACCTCGTTCTTGTGACAGAAAAAAATTGATATAACGTGAAGTTATGTATCAGTTCTCAAAGGTACGTGGAATGTAACTACTTGTACATGTACAGATGGGGTACAGGTGCACAGTACGTATTGGAAAACAGTAAACACCCCTCGCCGTTAGGCGTGGGGCGGTTCTATTCTCGTCGGAAATAGAGTGTCAGGGTGTCACGGCAGCGCAAGCGGAAAACTTTAACGTAAACCAAAACGACGGAACACAAAACCGACGTCCGCAGGTACTAGTACCAACTATTACGTACTTTTAGAATACTTTTCTATTTTCATAACTACCTTAACTTAACATAAATCACAATAATATTTTAGTCCAGAAGGTACGCAGGAGAGTAGCGAGATGCAATACATTTTATAGATGACGAAGACTAAAATGAAAAATGGATTTATCTAATACTAATAAAAATATGAATAACAGGTAGAGATACTAGTATGTACCGAAAAAGAAAAACGTATTAATAAAGAATGCAATGAACAAATACTGTTTTGGAATCTAACCGCCAGTCCTTTGGGTTATTATTCAAAAAGTAATTAAAAAAACACATTTTTTTTCTTCATTAGATTTCTCAATAACAATACGTGTTTACAATATACCAACTTGTATTGGAGAGACGAAAATACTCGAACAGATCCGTTAGCTTCGGCTGACCTCGAAATACTAAACGAGAAGACGCAGGAACAAACTTGACGCATACAAATGTTTTGTGGGTTTCGCGAATAGTTTTTTTTGTACCTGAAGGTACGGGATACGGTTTGTTGCGTTCGGGCCATAATATAGCGGCCGTATCACGTACGTTCGTATGGGTAGGGCGGTTAAATGCATAATTATTATCTACCCACCTCCCCCCCCCTCCGATCCAATTCCTTTTGTCACTGGAAGAGGATAGTGCTGAAATCAGTTCGATTTCAAATCGCTCAATGCGCAGGAACAAAGAGTGTTCAGCGCCGCGATACGAGCAATTGGCCAATTGTGGATTGCAGTCATGATTCAGTGAGGTGAATCATGTTCTAGAGCGTTGGTTCTCAACTTTATTTTGCCCACCGCCTCCTTAGAGATTTTTTTTTTCTAGAGCCCCCCCCCCCTATTTTTTTTACTTATCATGTCTCGAATCTGAAACAGCTATTGCCACGATTACATTTAAACGTTTAATTACACCGTAATATTATACGAGTATAATCGTAAGATAGGATATGACTTTTTCTGAGTTTAAAGAAGAATGTTTCAATGAGAACAATATAATAGCTTAATTACTAGACAGATATTTTTTTGCTTTTTTTTTATTAACAGGCTTTTATTAACTTAACCTTATATTTATATATGAGACATTTCACGTGAATTTGGTAGTTTCAAAAATAAAGTATTTCATATCGTCCAATTTAATGTAGATCTGAGTGTAATGAAATCTTTCAGTTCTATTTTCATCCACTTCCCGAACTACCGAAATATGTGAATTTTCGCACACGTGATAAAAATGATTACAATACATACAATATCAAAAATTAACCAATATTCAAGTTTACTTTTCTTTATTGGTACGTGATTATCGTGTTTTTTTTGACCTTTTTTAGACTGTATTTTTTTACCTGCCCATGCCTTTACTGTGCCATTTCAACGCCCCCTAATTTTCTCTGGGTCTTCTACTGCCCCCCTGAAAGTCTCAAACGCCCACAAGGGGGCGTTATCGCCCACTTTGAGAACCTATGTTCTAGAGGATATCCACGAACAAAGGTAGGCCTATTCGATTTTCGTGGCATCCTCCCGTTTCATTCAGTCCTTCCCATCACCTTTTTTTTCTCATCTTGTTCTTGGGCCTCTTAAACTTTTTAACTAACTTTTTAATTAACTACAAACAATCAACGATTAACTCTAGTTATTTTATTTAACAAAACAATCACTTTGTTTTAAACCACTAATTTATTTTTAAACTATCACCAACCGGTTTCGCTTATCTCAAGCTTTATCAGCGTAAAATTTAAAACTAAACAAAAATACATTAAGTGCGCATATGTACAAAAGGGAGGAGGTTTCATGTTTTATTTTGTGAGTTATTATGAGTTTGATGTTTATGTGAGTTTGATGATTTAAAATATATTATAAGCAGGTTTATGAGCGTCAATAAGTTTTTCCATAATTTAAGATTAATTTAATCCAAATCACAGATGCCTTAGAAAAATTTAAAATTATTTATGTACTGATAGTATCAAGTGATTACCTCCGACCTGACTCGAGTGGTGTGCGATGCGTGACCTAGACAAGTGCGAGCAAGTATCGAGCGATAGTTGATCGTTGATGCAAAGGCCTAAAATATTACTATGGTCACAAGTGATTTCGTTTTGAATGCTAAATAAATCAACTTGTTGGTTGGGAACTGCCTCGAACACCAGTAGCGCAATGTGAGAACTTCACAAGCGGTACCTACATAAGCTTCATAAATAACGGTTGATCGCTGCAATGTATCAAAGCTTTCGAACAGCCTCTGTCGGTAATATTCAATTGCGTACTGTTCTGAAAAACAATTATTGGAATGGTGGCAAAGGACAATGTAATCACACATTTTATAGCAAATCATCACATGATATAAAGTTAAAAAAGGCAAAAACAAAATAGCCCCAAAACCTAATCTAACAAAACCGAATTAACAAAATTAATATTTTTTTAATGTAATGAATAAAAATCAATTCGTTAATAATTTAAAAAAAAAAAGTGATTTCGAGACAGTTTTATAAACGAACCATCAAAGTTCTGTAACGTAACGAACAGTTTCATTAACGAACGGTTCGTTATTCATCCGTTTTTTTTTGGTCTTGAATAAATGCCATTCGCTCGTCAACACTTTCACTGCTCGATGAGAAATTCATGTCGTAGATTAAATTGTATATCGCAAATTATTTATTGTCTTTTAATTTAAATAGTGCACAGTTTAAAATAAGCGATCGTCGGGCAACAACTGACCGCTGTCAAACGAGCGGTATTCTGATAAACATTTGTAAAACGGCAATATCGGGCGGTAGACCAAATATTATTTAAAAATGGTATCAAGTGTTACGAACGGATGGTAATAAAACCGGCCCTAAGTAGGTTAGGTGAGATTAGGTTTTCAGGATATATTTTTTTGTTTTGTTTATACTTTTTGACTTTATATCATTTTTTAAAAGAGTGCCGATTCATGGAACCGTCAATTATACCTATATATATAAAAATCAATGTAAGTTTGTTTGTTCGTCCTCGATTTTCTCGAAAATTACTTTACCGGTTTCGCTGAAAATAGAAGGGTTTATTCTTATTAGTGCCGGGAAGTTTTAGAAAGTAGTTTGAATGAAATACAATATGTATACTGTTGCTATAACGTTTTAAAATAAGTATGAAAAACCTTAAACTCGCCATGTTTTATTTAGGTTAGCACCAGATTGCATATTAAAAAGAAGATTTTTTTGGTAGAATATTTTCAAAATGGAAAACACGAGTAGGTACCTAGTTAAGAACTTTATGATTTAGACATATAGGTATTTTGAAAAAAAAAACAAACGTTTGGAATCTTTATTTGGAGGTAGTTACTTTCGCTGTCAAATCAATTATGACACCCTAATGATAAGAAAGAATTGACAACTTCATAATTTTATTAAAAACAAAAATATTATAATCCCGAGCAAGGTCAGGTACACATCAGCCAGTTTATTATCCTATGGTATAGGTACTTAGGGAAATTACATTCCTCAAGGCCTACTGTTTGGGGTTAATTTAAACAAAATATTAATAATCCGCTTAAACTTCGCACGGTGAATCAATTAAAGTTTATCGTAGCGGTACAATAAGCTTTTATCTCTCACGTTACATAAGTTTCACATATTAGTAGGATCCATAGATATTCACTTCATGTGTGCAAATCAAACAAAAAACACTGATTCTACGTCGTTTACTAAATGGCGCAAGCAGTAAGAGCTAGCAATGGCCATCATTGTTGAAAATTATATTTATACGCATGCGTTAGTAGATTCGGTCATGAAACACTGTGGCTTTAGTTATATCTGAGGACGGTGTCTATTTTCATCTCCATCTAGAATATTCTGTGGTTTGGTTTGAAGGGCTCAACGGAAAAACGAAGTGACCCACATTGAATTTTTTTAAAGCTACTTCTATTATCGTAACGATTGAATTCTAAATAATAGTAAATGACCTAATTTATTAGCGTTCTGGAACATGTCATTAAATGGGTGGCTGTAACGCAAAACTTTCTGTTTCCTAAAATCGAACTTTTCGATAGAGCCAAAAATACGGTACCGACTCTCACAAGCATTGGATAAATAATATTATGAATTTATAATTTTAAATATTTTAATTTTTAATTATTTTATTGATGTTTAAAAACATCATTGTAATATTTAATCATTGAAGAAGATAATATTAACATAACCTAAATGAAACACGAAACCGAAAAAAACAACAGAAAATAAAAAGAAAAATTAAAACGTAATAACCGTATTTTTAGGCTTTAAATATTATTTATTTATTTACTTTATATGCCCTTAACAGCATTTATGTATTTTATAATGTAGACAATATTCAAGACTTTGTCAATATCATCCTCTATATTTTAAATTATCCGAGATTATTATCTCATATATTTTCCGAGACACTGTCTGGGTTGCAATAGTGTTCGTGAAGAACTTTGTAATCATCATAAAGATAGCTGCTAATAATTTGGGGTTAAAAACAGAGGATGATATTGACAAAGTCTTGAATTTGAGATATGATTTCGCTTAAGATGACATAAATTGAACTGGTCTCATTGGCTAATTTGGTAAAGCGGTTGTCCCAGAAGATAGAGGGTCCTGGATTCGAGTCCCAGATGCGACTGATATCCTTTTGTTTTCTCTTATTTTTTCGGTTTCATGTTTCATTTAGGTTATGTTAATATTATCTTCTTCAATGATTAATTATTTTACATTGGAAACATCAGTATTTCCTGTATATCCTTGTATATGTCATTTAAACTAATTTAAAATTTGCAAGTACGGAAAAGACTTTATTAGGTCCTCCTCCTGATTCAGTTTCCAGCCAGGAAAACGGCAAAAATCCTTTCGTTGACAGTTTTCAAATTTGGCGATTGTTAAGTAAATCTGTCAATCTTAGGCAAAATAGTGCGTTTTACAGATTTTTTATTTTTTATTTTCAAATTTCTATTGGAAATAGTACGCATTGCATGACATGAAAAATAGTGACTTTTGCAGAAAAAGGCACATATTCTTTTGCTGGAAATATTATTTTATTTAAAAAGGGGTGTTTTTTAAAATGAAAAAAAAACGATTTTGTCATTTTATCGTAAAAATAATGTCAGTTAATTCCTTAACCTTGAATTATACTGACTGCATATATAACTCAATTTCATCAATTTTGAAAATTGGAAGTTTGGCATTACAGCTACGAAATTTTGTTACAATACAGTATTTTCAAATAACGGTTTTATAACGTATAGAGGAAGAGTCATACTCCGTAGGTTGAATCACTTACTTTACTTCTATCCGTTACCTTATCTAACAACTTAAATGATATATCTTTTAACATAAATAATGTATTGCTATTTGTTTAGATTTAATAGCTTAGTACGGAGACATTTGAAAAAAAAAGTTCTTTTATCACAACTAAATGAAAATTAATAGGTAATACAATTCAAGTAAAGTAGTATGCTTTATATATATATCGACTTGGATAACTTAATAACCATATTCTTAGGCTTTTAATATTATAAATTTATTTACTATATATGCCCTTACGAGCTATTGTGTATTTTATAATGTAGACAATATCGTCGCCCCAAAAACCAAATAGTATTTTTGCGCTTCTGACAGTTTGGACGTATGAATGCGTTTTGCTTCGTCATTTGTTAATTTATAAGAAAACTGTACTTCAATTTTAAAGAAAAATATCACATGAGGTCTAAACTTAAAGATTAAAAATAATATATGGTATATTTGCGGCACGTTCCAGAGTCGTAGATACTTTCAGTATAGCCCTGGCTAAAGACCATCATCAGAATTGAAACATTGCTTGAAATGGCTTTAGCCATATTTAGTGACCAGATTTGAATAGCCAAATACTTCCCCACCTTCATCTTCCCCATCTTTTCTCTCTCGCCATTATCTTCAGCTTCACAACATACCCCAATTGGAGATGCCATAGTCTCACGAGCAGTTGGGAATCTTGTGTGGTACTCAAATAAAAAAAAACTTCAATTTAAAATAATGAAAACACCAATACCTCGGTGTGATCATAGATCAAAACATAAAATGAAATAGACACATCACAGACTAGTAAAAAGAACAAGGAAACAAATAAATATATATTCATTAAGAAATAAAAAAAAAAGAAAAACTAATTAATATTTTAAATGTGAAAACAATCTAAAATGTGTATTATGTCCTTGTTCACTTTTTGCTTATCTACGGCATTATCGGTTAGGGAGAATCTTATGAAAAAGAAAATAATTCAGTGAAACCTTCACAAAGCATCATCATACAAGTAATACTTTCTTTAAAAAAAAAATATCTACTTAAATATTTCATAAAAAACATTTTATGAATAGAAGCAAATTAAATATTATGTACCTACCAAATTAAGATCGTAGCTCCCTCATTAGACACGAGATCTCCTCTTTTCTGTTAAGGTATACCAGACATGACCAAGAATACCCTTTAATTAAATATTATCTAAAATACTTGTAATGCAACTCATGAGAAATAAAAAAAAGTATAATTTTTTTTTTAATCTCACACAAGATTTTTTTCACTTCGTAAATAGTTAAAATGGTCAAAAGTCAAATTTTGTACAAGTGCCATGTTGCTTTCGGGACGACGATATTTTTATAGTGTTACAGGGGTACGCATGGAGTATAAATAGTACATCGATAGTTTAGACCTCATTCACAACAAATTGATTAAATATCCCACCTACAAATTTAACAATTACTCTCAATGTACATTACAATCTTTGCAACAAAGGCGAAAAATGGCTGATTTCAAATTTTGACATAGAATTTTAAACAATAATATCGACTCCCTAATTATGCGAAAGCGAGAGAAGGAAAAGCAGCAGAGAGTTGGCTGATTGGCGTCACGACCAAAATCCACAAATTTCACTTCGATCTCAAAGAACTTCCAAATTCTACTCAAATGATGGAAATAACGTTTTGATCTATTCCGTTGACATTGGAATTTTAGACAGCAAAATATCTGAAAATTTCACAACACCAGAGCTCATTGTTCAGAGATTTTACTGCTTTATCACACAACATTTATCCGAAAGACATATAGTTATTTACATAAATATTAAATATTGTTGTTTTCATGATACAGTCTGTTTTTCTTTCAGACCTTTCATATTATTTTCATACCGAAAGGCTTTCATATTGCGGTTGGATGGACTTTAATTGTTAAACCAGAACATAACGCCGACAGGAGGGAGGGGGCGCGGCGATCTGAAGCGGGGGTTGGGGGGGGGGGGTGGATGGGGTGGTTTGCGAAGGTAATACATGCTATTGTTTTAATTTAAAGGTAATTTTTGTCATGATTGCATTCGATGATGGAATAATTTAATCAAATAATTCAGTTATTGACCACAGATCACAATCCATCAACGCTGTATCTAAACGTTGCAATTGGCGGGGAATCTCTTATCTGTTGAC
This sequence comes from Halesus radiatus, assembly GCA_022606495.2. NCBI lineage: Eukaryota > Metazoa > Arthropoda > Insecta > Trichoptera > Limnephilidae > Halesus > Halesus radiatus. The sequence goes on from JAHDVE020011240.1 coordinate 13,588, forward strand.
TGAATTAATGATTTCTTTAATTGAAGCGCTGGATGATATGATTTTTTAAATCAACTTCCTCTTAGAACTTACTTTTTTTTCATTTTGGAAACAAAACAGATCCAAAAGATTTTAAGCCTTTTCAAAGAAATGAACAACAACTATCTATATTGAAGTGAAATAACACAAAACTGCGCTATATAAATGCTTTGTTATTATTATTATTATATTCAGAAACAGCAAAACCTTTCGAACGGTAAGGTGTGGTAACAATATAATAATACCACTATGTTCTGGAATCTCTAGATCAACTAAACCGTTTTCAGCTCGTTTCAATAATGAGCTACGGAGTTTTGGAAGTGGTTCAGACGTCTTATTGCTCGAGTAGTGAAACTGAGATTTGTTTTAGTTTTTCTTACGTGTTTTTTTCCGGTTACGTGATGAAATAATACGGTGAATATTTATTAATAATGTTTTTAATTAAATTTTATAATTAGAAAATATTGCACTTAAAGAAAACTAAATTCGATAATTTTTAAAGGCTTAATTCTTTTACAGTACAATAATTTTTCTCTCTACGTGTCGTACTGAAAAAAGAATCTATTCAGAGAGAGAAACAATATTAAAAAATATCATTATCCATGGTAACAATGTCATAATTATAACTTTAAACACAATGATAAGTGTACTATAATCAACTATTCTTTAGATATTAAATACCTAGGTGTGCCCATTGATCAAAACATAAAATGGAATAGACAAATCAAAGTAAAGAGAATAATTAAATGTATATATATTCGTTAGGCTTAGAAATATTTCAAATTTGAAAAAATCAAAAATATGTGCATATATGCCCTTGTTCACTCTTTGCTTATCTACGGCATTATTGATTGGGGAGTATCTTATAAAAATAATTTAAATTAAGTCAAAGTTTCACAAAGAAATTCTACCTTCTCAACGAAATCACTTTTAATACTATTTCCAGTATCAAATGTAGAACATAAATTTGATCAAATTTCTACTATAAAAACGCATAAAGAGAAAAATCTTAAAGAAAATCGGGAATATTACAAACATATGAGAAATGGAAATCAATTTAAACACCTAATTTTAAAACAACTCAAAAGCAAAATCGTTATATTTATCAAGCTATAAAAAATTACAATAACCTTCCCATGGTAATTTGCTGTATTAATGACGAATCAAAAAAAAAATAAACTCTTCTTTAAAAAAAACTTACATACGTAAATATTTCATACAAAACATTTTATAAAAATAATCAAATTAAATATTATGTACCTATAAAATTAAGAATCGTGGCTCCCTTATCAGGCAAATGAACTTCTCTTTTCTGATAAGGTTTCCACGAAAAAGAATACCCTTTAATTCAATATTTTGTAAAATATTGTGATGCAACTTACAAAAAATATTTTATTTTTATTTTTTATAAATATGTTTTGATCTTTAATGAGAATTTAGTATCAAATAACTACCACTACATGGGATGAAATAATGCGAAGTAAAATACAGTCCCTCAAGTGTTTTCCAGTTTACGAGTTTGAGAATGCGAAATGGAGGGCAGCACCCTTTGCCTATAAATTTGTCATAGGTTATGACATTAATACGATTATAACTATCGCCATTAAACCTTCGTAACTGTTAAAAAGTGACACTTTTACTATTCGAAAGTAATGGCTTAAGTGGAGCATGCTTCACGGATATTAACTGAGGCACTATTTTAATCATATTGTATTATTTGATGGATGATGTAAAACTTTGTCGCTTTCTTCTTCATTAGCCTTCAGAATTCCAATTGTTGGATGTAAATTTCTTTAAAGTAAAGCAAAGTCAGCTGATCTATCAGTTAATTATCTTATTTCAGAATCAGATATATACCTAGCATAGCTATTTCCTTGGCTCTTTATGTAGTAAACATTTGTCAATTAACATATAAGTAGCCAGATAAATACGATATTATTATCATGTACGATAAATCATTTTGGGATGCTTGAAATAAATTGACAGTTATTTTTTTTATTTATATACATTTTAAATAAATAAGTAAACAGGGAAAACATTAAAGTATTTAAAAGAAAATCTAAATTATTAATTAAAGGTAAGAACTTTATACAAATTTTAGTAATAATTAATTTTTAATTTTAATATTATTTGTTATTCAATGTTTTATTAACATTTTTTATTCATTACTTACCTACTTTAATCAATTTTTGTTTATGTTTATAATTTGTCTATTCTTACATTATTGTGTTATATGTTTATCAATTGTCTATAATTGACATTATTATTTTTTAGTATTCTGTATATTCCTGATCGCATTCGAAACATGTTGATATGCATATTTTAGTAAAGTGGTGATTACAAAGTAATTTTAATTAATTTACTAATATTATTGTTTTTCAAAAAAAAAATCTATTAACAACGACATAAACAGTAAAACGGACGCTAGCAATAAGCGTCGTGTGAGTGTGATCGCTAATCGTTGGTCGCTACACTGCTTTGAAAACTTTCACCATCGACCTACTTATATCGTCACCTTAATTAGTAAATTACTCAAGTCCATTTTGGCAACTGAACACGAAAACAACAAAGCTGCCTATTTTTAATCTGGTTTATATTTAAAACCTTTTAATAGTTTGATGTGATTTGGAACTACTTTACGTACATGATAATAGTAAGCAAAAAAAAAATTGTTATTAGATTTAACAAAAAGTTACAGTACACTTTTAAACTGTTTTTATTTAAGTATGGGAAATTCTAAAATTCAATCGATAATCAAAGTAATGAATCATAAATAAAGTGAGAGAATAAAAATATTATTTCAAACTAATAACATCTTAAATTGTGTTATTTTTTTAAAAATTTTATCTTGTTTTTCTCATATTATTTATCTTTACTTCTTATTATTTATTTTAATTCACACCTTCCATTTTTTTATAACTCACGTCATAGAGATATGATTAGATATATAGATATCGTAGAAATACGTATTTTTTTAAATGTTAAATGTGGCATGCAAATCTCAAATAAAATTGTCAAAAATTGACTTACCTACAATAAATTACCTACTAATTAAGGTGAAGATAATATTTTTATTTCTTTTACACGCGCTAGATGTTAAATTGTTCGTTTTGTCAGAATAACTATCTGGCTCGTTGGTCTAGGGGTATGATTTCCGCTTAGGGTGCGGGAGGTCCCGGGTTCAAATCCCGGACGAGCCCAATTTTTTACTTTTTTTAAATGATCGAACAAAAACTTTCTTAGAATATGAACACTTGAATATGATAGAACGTAATATTATCACGGGTTTAAATCCAGGCTAAACGCATTTTTCAAACTCATTATTGCAAACATGCCCATTTGATGTAACCGTTTTATTGGATTTAAATCAACTATCCTAAGAGCATTCGAAACGTAATTATAACGCAATGCGATCACAGATGGCGTTAATTTAAAAATTATAGAAAAAAACTCTTTTAGTACATAATGCTTTTAAATATTGAGATGAATTGTTTGTTGGTGGGTATTGATACAGAATATGTAACGAAAAAATGTTATTCTAGGTTAAAAGATGAATTAATTGAAAACTTATAAAAATTCTGTATGCGTTGGCGTTAAAAAAAGATTATATTTTGGTAAGTTTCTGGAGGATTGAAGCTTTAAACCTACAATAATAATTTATTCAATTTCATATTTCGTATGTACACCCACCTAACAAAACAATTGTTCTCCGTATTTTAATGCATTACGTTCTAAAAGCGTTTTTTTCAATATTTAAATTAACGCCATCTGTGAGCCCATTTATTTATATTTATTATTATTATTTTTTATAATTATGTTTTACAAAAGTTCCAAAAAATGTGACCTTACTGGAATACCCCGTTCTAAGGTCACATTGTACATGGTTTTAAGTATGGATTATAAATTAGGTCAAGTTTTTTGTAATTTTGTAAATTTTTTAAGTAAGTTTAATCTTAAAATATTGCTAAAGGAAAATTATAAAGCAATAAATTAATAAAAATTGTAAAATTTTAAAGAAAACATACCATGAGCGTTAATCTCTGTTCGGTTGCATTATCATATCTGTATTCTTCCTTACCGTGTCCATAATCCATATCTTAATACTTCTTTTGAAGTCGGTTGATTTTTTAATGGTTTTTATTGCTAGAGGGAGGATGTTAAATACTTTTAAAGAGAAATATTGCAAATTCTTTGTCGAAAGGTTATTTAGTTGTAGGTTGGTGGAATGTATGTTGGAATGAGGATCTTGTGAATCGACTCGAGTTTGTATGTTCAAAGTTTTCCTGGTTTTTTAATGCGTAAATTCAAATATCTTTTCAATATAATTGTTTCAGAGACATTCAAATCGGGGCATTAAAAACATAGTCTGTAGGAGTTCTGGGGACCCTAAGAATAATTTTTGAAAATTGTCTTTTGAGCTATGATAGCTATGATATGACTTCACCATCTGATAAGACCATATTGTAGATGAGGTTGGCCTAAGGCGTAATAAATTTTAATTAGTTCTTGTTTATTTAAAATGATTCTCACTGTTTAAAAAAACAAACTAGTTTTTTTAAAATTGTTGTTTACATTATCAAGTTGGGAGTTCCAATTTAAGTTTTGTTCAATAATTATTCATAGGTATTTTATTGTTTGTACTTCATTCAATTTTGGGCAGTTGCAAGTTTGTGGTCAATAAGTTAGTGGCTTAAAAGAAAGTGTTTGTTTTATTTAATAAATTGCTTTCTACGAAAACAAAAAAAAATACATCCAACATGAAATGTTCGCATTATTTCATTACTTGCGGTTTTCCGAATTGATCATAAATTTATTTAAAAAAAGTAATAGTTTTTATTACAAAATAAATGGATTCACAGCGATCTTGATTTGCAATAGCTTTATTTGATCTGCTAATACAACTAGGACTTGGCGTAAAACAAATAGTTGTTACGCTTGGTTTACTGTACTCGTTTTGGTATGTAACTTAGATAGACTACCACCGCGCGCCAGTTAAAGCTGGGAAATTTACCTTACTGCAGGTACGATCCTAAGCTAATATACACCGAGGAGTAAAAAACTGCAAGCACTGTATAATTCAATTAAAGCACATCTTTGTTTTTTCTTTGATGGTTTAGACTTATTCTAGGTATTCCAGTTACCCGTTTCAGAACATTATACAGAGACCAAATGAAATCTACATTTTTTACTGCAAATAATTTCAATAATCACTGGTTAAAGTTTGTCGGGTATGTTCTGACACGCACTGTACAATGATAAATTATTATGTAGAATTAAAACAATAGACGCGCTGGTTGCCGGCAATGAAAGTGACAAAAATGAAATAGATTTTTTTTTCATTGAGTTTTGTGCTTTTATATTGATTTGGAGTACAGGTCTGTTGAATATTAGATTAATAGAGTTTATCTATATTAATCATAATAGCATTTATATCATTATATCTATCTACAATCCAAAAACTTTCTCTATATCATGCACTATTTTTTTTCATATATATTTATTAGTCATAATTAAGAACATTGTTTACATGGTTATAGCAAACGTGTATTTAAGTACAATTTTCATTTTTTATTAATAAATAATCCTTTTAGTTTCCTTTTTTCAAATTTAATACCTCCCTAATTGAGAAATTCTCGTGTTTAGGGAGGGAGTACTAATATTTATTGTTCATATTTAATTTCTATAGTATTACCATGAACTTGAGGTTCTGGTGACTATACACTAATTTAAAATATAAAATAAAATAAAAGGAATTTTTTAGTAATTCAATATATCTATATAATGTATGTATATAAACATATATACATTTTTTCCAAGTGAACTTATAATATACACCTAAAATTAGTTTCTTGTAAAATGTATTTTAAGTTTTTTCTTAAAAAATCATAATTTTTTTCATCTTGTATATCTTTGGGAAGTTCGTTAAAACATATATACTATGTATTGTGCAATTTTATATAGGTAATTTATTATATACATTTTTACGTCATCGAAATTCGTTGCTTTATTTTCACTGTCATGCAATATGCGTCGTGTTCTTTTTTTCTGTAGTTAAGTAAAAAAATAATTTATTTCTCTGTTGTGCACAAAACAAAGAAAAGGTTAAAATATGGAAATCGTAAATAATGAATAATTAATTAAATAAATAAATTGATAAATAAAAAAATAAATTAAAAAACAAACAAAAAATTAAATAACATAAAATAAATGAAATGAAATAATAATACAAAAAATACATAAAAAAAAAATAATTAAAATAAAATAAAATAAATGCACTCGTGTCAACTTATATATATTTTTTTGTATTTGTACCCATTACTGAAAGGCTGATAAATAAAATAAATAAACCGAATCGAAATAAATTACCTCCGTAAAGGCTGGTAAAATTCATAGATTACATCCAGAGGTCGTGGGTTCGATACCCGACGAAAACGAAATTGTATGATTCATGTTGTCCATATTTCTTTTCAATAATTGATAATTACAAAATTATTGTATGAATTAATTAACTGAAATACTTTTTAAAATTCTAACAATATTTACAGAAAATAAAATTATTTGCGCCAATTGCGCTATCCAAACCAGTTTTCACATTTTCGTTGTTAGCTCAATTGGTTGTGAGTTCGATTCTTCACCACCCAAACCTTTTTGTTATACGTATTTTACATTCTTTGAATTTTATTACATAATATCATTTTAAAATCATAATGGAAGCGGATTAAAAAGGAATTATTTAACATATGAAAAACATAAAAAAAAAAATACCATGGGTTTTTGATTCAATGGCTCCGGGCGTTTCGGATTCTTGCGCGGTATCATATTAAAAAAAAAACTTAGTTTTTTTTTTTAATTCTCTTCAATTTTCCAACAAATCCATGAAAATGTCACCGTTTAGAATAATCTTCCTCTCAGACCAAAAATAAGCGAAGAATTCTTATCGTTGAGGTTTACGAGAACGGATTTGATAACTCCGAGGTTTTTGCAATACGACGGAGATATTATAAGCTATCTACTTCTTCTGCCTTTTCCATTAATCTTTCGTCTTATAATTAGTTGGGAAGTTTAAAATTTCTAAGAAGCGACGAAAATTTTCAGTTTTATTTTTCTGCTTTCTACATTATAAGAAAGATAATTTTTCATGACGTAAACTACATACTTTATGTACCTACAAATACTCTTAGGTTTTTAAGAGTTTCATCTACGCATTCTTTAAAGGTTCAGATTAATTACAATTGTCTTAAATCCTTGCTTCGACATATATGAATATTTAAAATAATAAAATATATATCTTTAACTCCACGCAGGAAGCCCCGAGGAAAATAATATCCCTCAGAGTCTATGTCATCTTTGGGGATGCTGTGTGGAGGGTATTTGGTGGATAGGAATCTGTGGGTTAGAGTGTCCGGGAGTGATGGACGGATTAATCCACCCCTCTTACTGCGGAGCAAGACAATGGGTAGAGACAATCCAGCTAGAAAGGTCAAGGGGTTTCCCTCAACCGGCCTCTCCCGATCAGGTCCACCACGTAGCTGGTGAGCAGACCTATCCACCGTTAAGTGGACAAACCCCACCCCATGAATTCGGGCACCCCTGCTAAGTCACTTGTGGTGGTTATCCAATGAACGAGCGGTACCCATGCCCGATTCCCATATTGAGAAAATGAATAAACTAATTTATTAATATACCACCATGCCACCACTCTACAGGCATAGCGAGAGAAAAAGGACCACTACATAAATCTGCATTGATGTATAATGCACCTAATTTCATGTTCTTCTTTTATGACTCACGTATATGATTAATTTGATCATTTCATGTTTTTCTCGAGGATCCTCGTTTTCTCTTAACATAAACTTTCTTATCAAGTATTCTTCTACATGCAAAACACATTTGAATATTGCGCATTACGGTTTCAAACGCTGTGCGTTATCTCCACAATAGTGTTGGACTACGCATGTCTCGTTTATATACCATATTACGTGTCTATATCAGTTTACGTCCATCGTTCCTCTGCCAGTCCTCACTGTCATACATGAGGGTTGATCACCACTCCATTATGGACTGCTAGACTTTATTATTTGGACAACTTTTACTCACCACTTAGTGTATCTTTCGAGTATCTTGGGTTTCGCTAAGTAGAAAATGATATCTGAAGTATACATAATTCAAAACAGGACCCCGTGTAATATTTTTCGCTACATGCTTTAAAGATAATTACCGGCACGCACTAGTATTACCGTATAAGGTTATTTCTAGCCATGAGATAACAAACACTATTTTAAATATGATTCAAAGCTATACTCGCATAAATATAAAACTTAACTATAATCTTGACGTTTACCAACATGATACGTACACGAAAAAACCACAAACTACACATTAAAAATACGAACTGAAATCATTGGAATACATTTTCTACACCAGCTATAACAAGTTGCCCCAGGAATTGAGACAAGTGTGCGCTTCAGACAAATCTAGAAATTATCTCAATTTTTTAAATGCTATTTGGAAAACAATTTTTTGTAGACACCAGCTCAATTCCGATAGCCGTCCTTAGGGGGAAAGGCTGCGCTACCTGTTTCATAAATAACTCAATTTAGGATTTGAGGCCAAAATACACATACATTTTCTAAATTACCTTCAAATTATGAAAATTGATTTTTTTTCACGGCGTATAGTTCATAATTTAAAACAAAAATAAATAAAATACCTCTCATTCGTACTAGATATTTACTAAACCTTTAATTTAAAACATATATCATTCAGTTTGGATATGTATTTTGACCTCAAATCCAAAATTAAGTTTTGTATGAAACAGGCCGCGCAGCCGTTCCTCTTAAGCTTTGTAGATTCTGATGTAGGTATGTTTTTTCTCTCTTGTAAAACGTTGTTATGTACTTCTATTTTGTCTGCATGTTTCGAGCCTGAACTTTTATTTATGTTATTTTCCTGTTGTTAAATATATTTTTTAATTTATATTTTAATATACATATTTGTTGTAAAAACTTTGTAAAACCTACAAAGTAACTGACAGCGAAAGTAACTATGTAGCAATACTTAACAGTTCCAAGAATTGTTAATTCATGAGAGAGCAACATCGTTGTTTGTCTTATTTGAAACTAGCTGATGTGTACCCGGCCTTGCTAGGGATTTTTTAATTTTTTTGGAATAAAGTTATGAAGTTGTGAATTCTCGCTTGTAATTAGGGTGCCATAATTGATTTGACAGCGAAAGTAACTATCTACAATAAAGAAACATTCATTTGAATATTTTATTTCATATAAGTAGGTACCTACTCGTGTTTTACATTTTGAAAATATTCTTTGCAAAAAAACCTTCTTCTTTTGAATATGCAATCTGTGGCTAACCAGGATGTTATATCTATGGGCTAACCTAAATAAAACATGGCGGGTTAAAAGTTTTTCAAACATTATAGCAACAGTTTTAAATATTGGATTTCATTAAAAATATTTTCTAAACCTTCTCGTCACTAATAAAAACGATCAGCGCTATTGTCAGCGAAACCGATCAAGTAATTTTCAAGAAAATCGAGGACAAACAAACAAACAAATTCCATTCCATTTTTATATATATAAGATGTAAAAAATAGTAATTTGCAATAACAAACTACTTAGAACCTTCTTTTATAAAGTTTTATTCACGGGAGAACTATAATGCTGTGAATTATTACGTTCACTAAAGTTACGTTCAAAAGGATCTCGCTGTTTCACGTTATAAAATAATGTCGGTCGATATTTACCTGAATAGCGTCATTAGCAATTTTTATTATATTTTTCACACAGTCCTTTCATTGAATTTACGGGCAGAATTTTTGAAAGTGTTGACGTTTTTATTTACGCATTTCTGTGTAAATTTTGAGCAACAAAGGTGAGATTTTTCATTGTGTGTCGCTCACAATTTTTTCACAAAAAAATGAAACAACATTTTTTAAAGAAACCTTAACTTTTTTAGAAGGTTTCTTGCATTTTTAGGGGTATTGTTTAGTATTTTATTTATGTTCTGTTGGCAACTAACTTGTGTTGAAGAAAAATACCCTACTTTAGCAGGTAAAGCCGCCATGTCCCAGTGAAAAAAGATTTTCGTAGAAGGCAATTACTTTGTGGTTTATATATTTATTATATATGCCAAGCACTTTGTTTTAAAACATCGATTTATTTTTAAATTAACGCCAACCGATTTCGCTTATATTAAATTTCATCAGGGTACATCTAATGTAAGACCGGCTTTATGTAAAGAATTAACAATAAAGGTAAATTTCTAATTAATTTAAAAGATAAGGACGACTAACTACTAAAGTCACTCAGGTATCTATAAATTAAATTTTAATAACTGTTCGGCTTTTTGTATCGGTAAAAAATAGGTAATGTCAATATTAGAATCAAAGAACATCTCAGATGTTTAAATAGCCATCGGTTTTCGGAATTCGCCACCCATCTAATTGAAAAAGATCATACATATAATCATAGCACCGGCTCTAATATTTTACACTAAAATGGTTTTTGCATTATATTAGATAATTTCGAATCATTAGAAATAAAGAAAACCATTAAAATTCGTAGTAATATTTTTAATAATCAACATAATTTGTTTTACATATTAGATATACTTCTCGTTAATTCAAAATTTCCCACTTCTCCTCAATCCCTCATTTGAAGTTCTCTTTGTTTTTTATGTATTGTCCCATTCTGTTACGCATATCCTTGTCTCACTGTTCCATTGTTTCGTTTCATATATCAACTCCTTCCTTTTGTATTTTCCAACTATACATATATGTTCACTACATGTATTTTTGTAAGTGAAAGCGTAATGAGCAAGATTGAGAAAGGGACGCTGAGATGGTTCAAGCATGTAGAGGGAATGAACGAAGAGAGGAGTGTAAGGAGAATATGTGATGCGAATACGAATGGAAAAAGAAGCCGTGGACGTCCGAGGAAGACATGGCACAATCAAGTGAATCAAATACTTGAGTCCAGCCATGTCAGAAATCAGAATAACAGAAGTGAATGTATGAATGTGAATGAAGCAAGAAGTGTATGCAAAGATCGAGATGTTCGGCGGTCCGTCCTCTCTGCCCACCCCTACGGGGAAACGGCGTGATGGTTAGTTAGTTATGTACTTTTGTGTAGTTTTAAGTTCTGATGAAGCTTGTGAAAAGGGAAATGGTTAGTGTTAATTTGAAAATAAGTTAGTGGTTTAAAACAAAGTTTTTGTTTTATTTAATAAAAAGATTTTTTGAAAAGAACTAATGGTAGGTATTAATGCCTTCATGCCGAAGTAATTAAGGTGGAAAATCATGACAATGCATAGAACTTAAAAGATTAACAGCTAGTTGGAGAGACCTTCATCCGGAAGCGATATTATAGTCCGTGGGAGAAAAAAAATCACCTTTAGTCTGAACTTAGAGGTCGCAGGTTCATATCCTTACCGAATTTTATTTATTGATGGTGAAGAGGTCTGCGTAGCTTCCGTAAATACTACATAGAGCTATCGTGATATGTACATATGTTATGTTCGGTTTTCAGTTGCCATTTAACAGTACACAACTGCCGACCCTTTACAAATCGCAATTGTGCACCATTATTGAATTTGGCAGCCACCTCTAGTCTGGAGCACAAAAACCTAAAATAAAACTCAACTCCCTGCAGAAACGGGAGGTCCGCATGATAGATTCCCCAATTTTAACAAACGGATTGAAATCTTTAGAGCACAGGCATCAGGTGGGAATGCTGTCCTTGTTTTACTGATATTTCAATGGAAGATCCTTTTAGGAACTGACGTCGTTGATCTCTTTGGCACCGGCGCATAGTCGGAGAACAAAAAAAAACGCGCGCCCTTCATTTGTACACGGTTGAAATTGATCACATGAGAACGGTTCGTTTCTATAACTTTTTCTTGAGTTCAACACTCCGACTGTGGAACGATTTGCCGTCCTCTGGTAAAAAAAAATACTAGATGCTACCGATTAGTTTTATAAGGTTATAACTGGAGGTTTACTCACAGCTCAATGATAAGTCATTTAAACAAAGTGTCTAATCAATAACAGGGGCATTTGGCTCCCTAGAACAGGCAATCTGCCTAGCCGGGAACTAATATCGACATGACAAGATATAATAGCATTTGTACTCGTACACTTTTTAATCATTTTCAAATGTTTAAATATTCTTAATCGTCATTAGTCATTATCCAATATTATTTACTTTCTATTGTGTTATATGCTTTGTAAATGTATTTACGTAATGTAACAATTAAATTTATTAATTTATCTCTCGAATGTCCTGTACATAATATTTGGTGATGAGGATGAGTTTCCATGTTTTACTTCATTCCTTTGAAAGCAGTTCGGTCTATTTGAAAAAGTTAACCGGATTAACCTTTTTAATAACATTTCAGGTAGGTGAGGCTTCTTTCTATCAAGCCGGAGCTGTCTGTTTCTTTTATTCTATCGGTATTGGCAAATATACATATATTGGGTTTTTCGTGTATTTATTACGTATAGTAATTAAAGGGGGTATAATTCGTAAAATTCGAACGACTTCACGCACTCCTTATGCAGGTTTTCGAAAATGTTGAAATTCCCGCTTAACACCAGCCGCATGCTTCGATTTATTGTAAAAAAAATCGCCACCAAAATTCATGTTTTATTTATTTTTGTGAAGCTCAGGTATGAATATTAAATTTTTTTTTGTTCATATTCTAAAGAACTTAATTTGCCACGCGCAATATAACCTGATCCGAAAAAAGGTTTGTTTGTAAGTAGGAGTTTTCACACTTAAAATAATTTTTTAAAGGCAGGATACTTTAATTCTTTCTAAGACTCACCAAAAATTTCCTGTCACGCCAAAGACCAAGATGTATTCTACTCGCAGTATTTCATTAAAGCTTTTATAATATTTCTAGGCGATTAAATTTTCGAACCGAAACATTATTTTGTATGATTTTGCAAAACTTTGCATTGCATCGCCTAAACTAATCATTTTACAGCATGTATATTGTTTTTACACATTTAGATGATAATGAGTTACGAGCAAGACTTTTCGTACTAAAGAAAATTCATATTTGAATACATAAAAATCAAATTATCCACGAAAGTCCAACTTTTTAATTTAGTAAATTAACAAACTAACTAAACATCACACCATTTCTCCGCAGGGGTAGGCAGAGATGACAGACCGCAAAACAACTCGATCTTGGCATACACTTCTTGCTTCATTCACATTCATTTATCGTCTCATATATTCTCTTCTGCTATTTTAACTATGTCTTCATAGGGCTTCTTCTCCCATCCACATTCGCGTCATATATTTTCCTTACACTCCTTTCTTCGTTCATTTGCTCAAAACATCTAAGCGTCCCTTCCTTAATCTTACTCATTACGCTTACATCAGCCTTGCATTCTTTGAGAATCTCGACATTTTTCACACGATCATACATTCGCCACACAGATCTCATTTCTACGGCATTCAGTCTACATTCATCCTTCCTCTGACAGTTACATGCCTCACTGCCATACATCAGGGTTCGTATCAGCACTCCATTGTCGACCGGTAAATTCTCTTTTTTACAAAAAAAAAAAATGTTAGCGGTAACCGCGTTCAGTCCTCCATTTAAGGAGTTTCATGCATTCACACTTCTTTCAATATTCCTATCAGTCTTTCCAACTCTCCCAAACATGCTTCCCAAATATACAAACTCATCGACCTGCTCCAAGTATTCATCATTCGTGACTATATTGTACACTGTTTTCGTACTCTCTCTTTCAAACACCATGACTTTAGACTTCCTTACATTCATCATTAGCTCATTCTTCATACATACTTCGTTCATCCTACCCATATCAAAATAATGATTTACGCAGATTCAATGTCTATATTCTAAGACACATCAGCTCGTGAAGGATAGCCAATTTCTAACAGAGATCTAGCGCCGCGATGATAACTTACAGGTAGGTACCTACAGCAACTGGAATGAAATGATGTTGTAATTCACCGTACGTCAAATTATGACAGTTTAGTTCTGCACATAGTTGCAAAGCATCCTGCCTCTGCCACGTAGCTCACTCAGCATAAGATAGGAAATATGATATAGTTTCTGGAAAGGCCTTTGTACTGCCGGTCATAAATAACAACAAAGGAAGCTGTGCTATCCACAAATGCAAGCACAGACAGTAATGACGGATTTTCAATATTCTATAGAAATGTAGAAACCGGCGTAAACAATGGAGAACACCTGTGTAGGTGTTTTGAAATGATACAAGATATAATACCCGCAGTGGGATTGCAAATTAGGTGCGTAGATTTATTACACCGGTTAATTATTCATTTATTAATTTATATCAAACCCAAATGTTACGATATAGGGAGTAGTAAAAAATAATGATATTTAGAAAGTGCTTATTCATACGCGTGTTGATTCATGTGGTAACCTAAAAAAAAAAAACAGTTCAGTGCAGGGTAAGTGTTATCTTTGCTAGTGATGTGAACAAAAACAAATACAAAAATCGATTGTTTATTAAGAGTAAAAAAAAATATATATATATACATATCCTACTTATCACCTTGATAGGTTGACACGTTTAAAAAAAAACATTTTTAAAACGCACTTAACTTTTTTGTACATTTTTTGGATCAACAAACGATGATTAATTGAGTTTGAGACATATCTTATTGTACAACGGTTTGAAGCGTTATTTTTCTTTCAAATTTGTTTACAAAGAAACCGATAGATCCGATGTTGTATTGTATTCAAGTTCAGAACCAAATGTAACTGATCAATTGAGTGCGTATTTCAAAAGAAATTGATTGTTTCCTCAAATTTATTTGTACCAAGACTCATTCTTAAGGGGTGACAATGGATATTGGTTTATCGCGGCGGGTTCAAGGGTTACATAACTCCACTGAAGAGATAAAGCGATAGATGTGTGTTGTGGGCGTGTCCGTGTTCTCGAAGTAAGTTCATTTTTCCTCACTTCTTGAGACATTCACTGCACATTTTTTAAACTTTGAAAAGGTTAAGTTAAAAGGTCTTACGTAAAGAGTCGACATTTTGGTTCAAATTTGTATAGGTTGTTTCTTGGGATTAATCATAGAGCAAATAATACATAGATATGTCCTAACATGCGAGGGGGAGAAACCAAAATTTTTAGGAATTGTAGGTTTGCTACCAATTTAAGTAAAATAGCAACTTAGTAAAAAGGTTAGGCTTGTTTACAAAAGCCGAATACTTTGTTAGAGTATTTAGTTTGACCCTTTTTATAGAGTCAAAACTTATAACTTAAATTTCAAATAATGCAGTGAAAATCACGCGAAACAAACATGGAAGGCAGTGAACCAAAGCTAGTGAGTGCAAAAATGGGTGTCACTTGACTATTGCCTTCACCCGTTGATGTTGTACTTAGGGCAAGTCTTATTCTGACGGCAGTGTGATTATTATATTATTTTCAGTGGTTACTTAGATACTTAAAGAAAAATCATTAAAATCGTATACATAATTCACGAACTAAATGTTGGTACTACTCACTAGTTCGCTCTCATCTTGAATTTGGTCTCCTTTATGTGTTGTTCATATTCATCATATTGAATTCGTATAACATCGTTTCTTACTTGGCTTAATTGCATGGAGGTTAGGGCGAGAAACAGGCGATTACTTCTATGATGATAACACATTTATTCATTAGAAAAGCTTTGGAAAGACTTTGAGTTCAAATGCATTTTCAAAATAATTCATTGTGGTATTGACTCACCTTCTTTATTGCAACTCACCCAGTTCAATGTCGTGGACTCAGAAAAATGAATTGTTTGTCCTCAAAAAATAATCTACTAATTCTAGGCATCATTTTCCACTATGCAGAATGTCAACACATGTTAACTCAAGCCAGAGCCTAGAAAATTTTGGTACTAGTCTAAATGAATTTTGTCAAACTTTACGAAAACAAACTGCGAATAATATCATTAAGTATGTCTAAAATCACGTACTCACCAAAACCCTGTTCAGGCTTTGGATTTAATTTTCTCTCAATTGTCCTATTCTTGTAAAAAAATATTCATGCAATTTTTTTTTAAATGATACTTATTTTATATTATTAACAACATTCTTTACATGATAAACATAATAGGTATGTAAGTAATAAAAGTTGTTTTTTTAATTATTTTTTTTAAATTATATAATCCTTTTAGTCTCTTTTTTATTATTAATACCTTCCTAACTGAGAAATTCTCTTGTTTAGAGAGGGAGTACTATTGTGGTTTGTTATACATATAATTTATTCCAAGAGCACTACCATGAATATGATATTCTGATAATATTTGCAAAAAAAAAAATAAAAGAAATTTTTAGAATTAAAAATACATGTATGTATACAGTTTTTTCAAGTGAACTTATAATTTTCACCTAAAACTAGTTTCTTGTAAATTGTATTTTAAGTTTTTTCATTAAAATTTCATAATGTTTTTCAGTTTTAATTATTTTAGGAAGTAAGCTAAAGTATTTTATGGCTGAGTATGTGTAATGGTGTTGAGCTGCTGTTGTGTTAAGTTGAGGGATTATTATTTGTCTTGTGAACTTGTGGTTATCAGCCTGGTGCTCAATGACTCTAATTTAAGGTTTTCTTTATGGATTTGAAGTAATGAATTTTTTTGGTATATTCGATTTAAATCTAACACTTTAAATTCGTTGAATAATTTACGGGTTGAATTAGAAGATGTTTTTTTAAAGAATTATTTGAATGGGTCTTCTTTGAACTATTTTTAATGGGGCTAATTTTGTTTTATACGCTCCTTCCCAGCTTATTATTCCATATTATTACAGTTAATAAAAATGTATTATAAAATTACGTGTTTGCTGTTCTTTTTCTGTAACTCTTGTTTACATCATTTAGTCTTGTGTAATTGGACGATAGTCGGTAAATATTAAAATAAATAAATATGGGTATTTTTTATGATTTTAAGCAACATATGAGTACTGGAATTTTTATGCTTCAATAACAATAAATCAACTACATTTATTGGAAGAAGATTTTTCTTCTGATGTTTTTTGTTATTTCATTTTTGAGGTTAATATACATTTAGATTTAGGTTTTGTATTTTTTTTCTCTCTACGTGATTTAATTTACATATTTCCCAAGGTAAGCTGTAAGACATGGAATCATCTTATAAGCTTAACTTCGTATAAAGAATTTGTAAAAATGTTTCACAATGTGTAGGGAATTTGGTTAAAACCATAGTCTGACGGCTTCCGTGGTCGAGGGGTAACGCTCTCGACTACGAATCCGAAGGTTGCATGTTCAAATCCCGGCATGCGCCAGTATATTTTATTTAATTAATTTGTGTTGTTTCACAAATTATTCATTTAAAATAATATATAGTCTATTTGCGCACGTTCCAGATTGGAAGATACTTTCAGTATCGCCCTGGTTCAGAATTGAAATGTTTGAAATGGCTTTAGCCGTGTTTGGTAACCAGTCCCAAATAGTCAGGTATTTCCCCACCTTCCTCTTTTCATTCTCTTTCCCCCCACACTACCTTCAGCCTCACAGCATTCCCCAATTGGGGATGCCATAGTCTCACTGGTTACAGACGGTTGGGATGAGCTTGGACTCTTTTTTGATTTAAATAGTAGTAAATATTTTTTCCGATAACATTAATTATTTATTTTGTTTGGAAGTTTTACTTATTATGTACTTTGGCTATTTTTTTATTTATTAAATTCGCTACCGGTTGCGACACAACCATGCCATTCACCAGCGTTCTTAAAACTAACTAAAATTAAACAAGTACAGAAAGAAAATAAAACTACCAAACCAAATGTCTAGAAATTGCTATATAGTGAATGCCGAAAAAATACGAGAAATTAATTATTTAGTTTTTTTTTCGTCAAACTACCCCTAATAATATTACGACCCCCGTCTACCTAACGGAATTCTACCTAACGGAATTCTAGAAACAAAACAGAACCGGGACATTAATCTTCCGGCATTAGGCCGTTCCGATTCGTGCAGGAAATCTGTCTTCAGGGTGGAAATGTCCCAACGTAATGCTAACAAAAGAAAAGCGCCTGTACCTACAGATGAAAATATCGCAGATTCAGATGTTCCAAGAAAACTGAAAAGATCTCCAGGGAATCAAATCTTCGTGTAGATTTATATGATATTCTGCTATTACTTATTTTGTTACTTATTTTAACGAAATTAATAATTCCATATCTACGAGGACTATTTGAATGATTCTAACGTAATGAACAGCTCGTAAAGTATGAGAATTCCAGGAATAATTTAAGAATTTAGCAGGACTATGGTCCTCCCGATATGGAAATTTGATGGTAAGAGTAAAGAAAAATGGCATTTCAAAGCGATATTTCGATATACAAAGGTGTTCTTTCACTGTTCTAGGCAATTTTCAGAGTTTCATTCACTCCGAAATAAAATGAAAATTAATATTTCCTGACAAAGACATCTATCGTATAGTGGAACATGTGCTAACGTTCTGAGTGAAATTTATATAAAGTTTATTTTTTCTATGCTCTATTTATATATCTGATCCACGATGTGGTGGAGTTTATTGAAAATTACAAACAATAGCAACGATAACGTGGGCAGTGGTTTTCCAAAGTTTTTTGGTAATAGCTTTTATTTGTTGAGGACTGTTAAAAAATATAGCAATACACACATGTTCAGTGTAATGAATATAAAACGTTTTAATCTGGATTGTAGGTCACTGCAGTTTAAAACGTTTAATATTCGGAGTGACCTACCAGGTAAGCATAATTCTGTATTTGTACATAATAAGATAAACCCTAGCAAGTAATATTTGTACAGCGCCCCTGAGGTGATTTTTCACGAAAGTGGAGCTTTTCTTTTTCTTTTTGGATACCACGAGTCTCGGCAGCCAATTGAAGTTATGGCACCCATTGGGGAATGTTGCAGGATCTTCAGACTGGGATACATTTCAAGCAACGTTTTAATGCTGAATGGTGGTCTTTCACCAGGGCGATACTGAGAGTATCTTCACTCTGGAACATGCAAAAATATACTATATATTATTTTTCCAACTAAATTAATATTCAACAGCACAAATTAATTAAATAAAATTTGCGCACGCTAAGTTGAGCCTTGGATTCCGCAATCAAACCATGAGGTCTTCAAAAATATGATAATTAATTTAAAAATATTCATTTTCCAATTTATAAACTACATTGATATCTAACATTGTTTCGAAAACGATGCGCTCATCGTCAGAATATCATGATGTAAAGCCGGAAATGAAAATGATCACAACGATGTGATCTTCTAATCTCAGCCTATTGCTCAGTGGAGAACAGTAATTATATTTTTAAATTCATTTATTAATAATGACGCCACAAAGTGAAAAACCAATCGTTTCAAGAAATTATAGAACATGATACAGTTATGTGCAGTATACTCGTATTTAGGAAGTCAAGCCAAGCATATTTTGTGTGAATACGGAAAATGAATTTCATAAAAGTTAATTTGGAAACACAAGAATTAAAATAAAGAGGCTTTACGATGTTAATAAACTTTCTAAAAAAAATAACGTACGAATATCAGCGGATCCAGTTTCATCGGAGGTGTTCCTAAGTAGATAATATTTCGGTACAAAGCAGTCTTAAACAGAACGTATTACGTAACTTAAGACATTCGGGAACACGTGTAAAAAGCTTCGGCGTTCCGGGGCATGGGAAACTTCTACTAAATTAGAAAACGGAATGTGACAGGACAGAAAGGTAATTATGTTAAAATCATCTCAATTCCTATCCTACCTTACTCCGCGTTGTCATGACAATTTAAATAATGATAAATCTCGTGAAGACAGAAAAGGCTGAAAATATAATGTGAATGGTTTTATGTAACCAGATTTTTGATTTCCGTTACTCTAATACTATTGTTACACTGAAAATATTAAGCTGTAGATTTTTTAGGAGCCGTGGTCGAGCGGTTTAAAGCATTGTGTTCACATTCAGGAGTCGCGGATTCAATCCTCCGCTTCATCATTGCACAAA
>JAHDVE020011241.1:0-45571 GCA_022606495.2 Halesus radiatus
AGTATTTTTAATTGATTGAATATTGGAGGGAAAACATTTTAGAATCAAAGTGTAAACACAACTAATGTGAATGTAAATATATAAAATGGTATGGTGACGTAGATAAAAAACGATTTCATTAACATTTTATATGCCTGTTTAATATGGATCTAGATGGTTTTGTGATTGTCACACACACAAACACACATGACCTATTTATCGGCCCTAATTCGCACGGAAGACTTTCATTCAATATGATTTTTGGCTGATTATTTTTTCAAATGTTTCTTTTACTCAAATAGACATCTATCACCAACTGACAAAACTGAGAAAATTGCTTTAAAAAAAAACACAGTTTCAACGATTTGCTAACCCAGTCGCTTAGCTAAGATTCGTACCACTATTAAGAACCAAATTGAAAAAAAAAATCTATTGGAGGTTTCAGTGTTTATGCACAGAGGTCGCGCTTTTTTATAGTTCCGATAGCAGCTTATGTTCATATAAATTAATTATGCAACGAAATAATTACTTTAATAATAATTACATACTGTCTTGTATAATTACAGATATAAGGACGGTTTCTTAATCAAAATAACGACTGCTTTATCTTTCTTATGTAATCTTGTGTAACCTGAAAATAATTTTGTCCGTGTGAAATAAATAATCCAATGTGTTTTAAATATACATAATCTTTTTTATAGCAATTTTATAGGAGAACAATGCTGCTAACTCCTTCGAGCACTCTATTTAAAAATCCGTAAAAATAACCGACACTCTGTGGTCCGGTAGGGAATCGACATAAACCTCATGCGAGCGTCGGGAACTGGTCCAGCACGTTACTCCATATATCATCCTCCAATTGTACACCGAGCTTTCTCCGTTATCCCCTTTACTGCATATGCAGGTAATTTATAGTTATAAAGGCGTGCATATTTCTCTGCCTCCGTTATTAGTCGAAAATTCATTCCCGCTCCATGTTTGAACTCAAAGGAAGAATGGCGCGTATACGATTGAAACGCAGTGCATAGATTTACTGGATACGTGTTTACCGAGAAGCTACTGAATTGGTGTCCCGCTTGTGGTATAACCGCTTAACCGGAACTATACGAAGACAATAGAAAAATAAAATATACTATCGAATTCTCAAATGCGATTAGAAAACTTTTTTTATCAGTACAGCCGTATTTTATTTCCACAAATATACCTCTATAAGATTGTGCCATTATGCCATACCTTAAATATCCTACGTCACATTGTACATTACGTTTAATATGTTATGATTATAATTACTAAATAAAAACTTGCTGTGCACCTTATTCTTTCTATTAATTAAACCACCAACTCTATAATATTATCACGTGAACCATTTTATTATTATTCATTATTTCAAGCATCTTCTTGGAACTCTTCAGGAAACATTACTATGTAAACATATAAACATGTTAACGCAATATGTATACTCCGCTTCTCTACACAAGCATTGCTTAAAAGATAAGTTTATTATTCTAAATTGAATTAAAATGTGTTTAATTTCAATAATAATAAGAAAACAAAATAATCGGTATAGGAATATTTAATACCTGAATATGTGATATTTCATGATATCTTACAGCGCCCTTGAGGCGATTTTTCACAAAAAAAACGGCGCAATACAAATCATACAATTATTATTACTATTATTATCAATACGCAACAAAAATAACACTAACAAAAACCATAACAAAATACCCATTATATATTTCTTTGACCCTGGTATTTAGTTCTTGTTGAAAATGTTTGAAAATCTTTTTCTCATAATATTTTTTAGATAAATTAATTCTCTAAAGTCCTCGATACTCGGAGAACGTCAGCAGAGTAATTTCATAGCATTTTTAAAAACTGATTTTCCAACCAAATGATGCTAAATTTACTATCACTGTCTCGGTATCCGGAGCGTAAAAGTCGATAGAGTAATTTTATAATAATTAATTCAATTCACGCGTTATTCCCGGGCACTTTCTCTGCGAACTTCTGCGCTCCGTGTACGAAAACTCTAAGAAATGAATGAAATCGAGAGTTGTCGATAAAAAATAAACAAATATATTCAACAAACAAAATCACCTCCTCGCATGCTTGTGCTCCTGGTGGAAATCCGGCAGAAATCAGACAAACAAACTTTGTTGGGCGCGTGCTATTAATATTTTTATAGCGCCATTTTTGTGATCTTATTTTTGCCATCTTATTATTTTACACACTAATAGCTCTTGCTTAGTGGAAAAATATTTTTCGTTCATTAATTAGTTGGTCCGTCTTGTAGCCGCCGGCATAAAGGAAAATTATCATTCAAAAATAAAATTGACCGTACCGATTTAAATATTACAAAGAAAAGTTGTGTTAATATTATTTAATGGTGTATATAAAATGAAAAATAGAACGGTGTAACCTCAGGTAGTAAGAAATAGGTAAGAAATTTTAACCAGTAAAACTCAATACTACGACTTAATTCTTTTTATTTACTACGTCTGCTTTTATTTCACATTTTCATCGTAATTATTTTCAATAATAATTCATAAATTATACACATATTAATTGTAGTCTAATATACGACACGTGGTTGGTTTTAAAAATCACATTTGTGACAATATTAAAATGTTTAACATCATTTGATCAGGTTCCAGAGGTCGCGGGTTTAAACCTCAGTGTAATGGAAACATATATATATATATATATTTTAATAGCTCCATCATTCCATTGTTTAAGAATCGCGTTGGTGAGAGAGACCACAACAGGCCACTTGCATCACATTTAAAAAAAAAATTTCGGCTTGATAAAAATTCTAAGACATTCTGCATACTTTTTTGTCGTATTTTTTAAACTAGAGCGATTTTTTGAAAATTTCACATCGCAAAATCGAACGATTTTTTTGTAAACCGGAAGAATTGGACATAATTTATGGTTGCGAAATAAAAATAAGCAGACAAATGAGAATACGAAGCGTACCAAAAATGTTATACCTCATCAAAACATTTTTTTCCTTGATCCATCCTATTGATCATTATAATTTTCAACTTCAAAGAAAACAGGCGAACATTCTTGTTCTTAAAAATACCTTAATTTTGTACTATTTGTTTGATATTATACAACTATTCAGATGAAAATTACACTTATATAATAAATATACTTTGATTTGTGAATGTTTGCACCGTCATCTTTATGTATGTATATTAAGGTGGTCCAGGCCTATATAGTAAAAAAAAAATAATCAAATATAGGTGTAGCCGTACCCTTGATTTGTTACACCTACCATTCCTATGATGTGTTAAAAATTTCAGCCCCTTATCTTATATACAAGGGGGTGCTCATCGAATTATAAGTTTTTGACAAAATTTCAGGATTTTAAATAAAATACGTAATTTAAGGTTTATTAATATTACAAGTATTTTAATCAAATAAGTATACAAATTATTTAAATATGAATAAAATTTTGTAACAAAGTAATACTTAACATAATATTAGTCGCAATCTTTCAAAACTATGTTTGTTAACTCCTTTTTGGATGTTTCAGTGGAAACGATTTTTCTGTTTTGTTCAACGATGTGAAGTAAAAATTGCTTTTCTTCCTCAGTCTTAGTTAGTAACGTGTCGTAATCTTCAAACAATTTAACTCCTCTCTCCGCTGTATCATTAACAACACGCAAATTTGTGACGCAGCTTTTGCCTTGAAGGTAATCAACATTGTCACTCCAAGTCTCAGGAGGTAATTGCAAGAAAGAGTCCTTGATTTCAAGAACTAAGAGTGTTTTCAACGTTCTTTGTGTTGCAAAAGCATCTAATGTAACCTCTGAGGAAAGCTTAGCAGAGTCACCTCGTACTGAACGATTACCGACATCAGAATTTATTTTTTGAACAATGGCCTGTTTCTCAGAATCAGACAGCTTGTCAGAAAACAAGGCAAATGCGAGTAGTTCTTCTGACAAATACCATAAGTGACACTCTAAGACATCCCTAGCTGCTATACTGATTTCGGAATCAATGGATTCGTACAATTTTAAGCTCTTCCAAAGTAGTAAGTCATTTACTGGCGCATCTGCTGCCAAAGGCGCTTCGATCCAAACTTTGGTGTAGATGAGCACACCAAAACTAACAAATCGAACAATTTGTTTTTCTTCTCTCTTGGTTAGTTTAAATGCTTGTAAATTATTTCTAAAGAAAAAAATCTTTAAAGCATACAGCAATTTCGCCATCCAACGAGCATGATGAATCGGACCTGGAGCGCGCCAATGTATCTTCGTAGGAGGTTTGTTCAAAATAATCACGGTGAGCTTTATTAGCTCTTCGTAATCATCACGAACTTGATTATCTCTAGATAGAGCGGTTGTAAGACTCTCAAGAGTATTTTCAGCGAACTGTTCTGCGTTCTTATCGAGGTCAAGACAATCATAGTCCTCCTTCGGTAATGTTTCCCAAATATCGCTGAATCTTTTGAAAAGTGGGAATTGAGGAGAGCTTGATGGCCCAAAACAAAGAGTAAATATTTTTGAAAGCATTATTTCAAATATGTGATGACGACAAGCAAGCCACAAAAGATCACATCCTGTCTTTCCTTCTAAAAGAGTGCAAGCTCCCTTTTTGGTACCGGTGTTAGAAGCAGTAGTGTCAAAACTCATAGCCCGGACTTTATTTGTGACATTCCACTGTTGCATTGTGTCAAAAACAGCATCAGATATTTGTTCCCCCGTTCCTGCAGTAAGTTTAGGTACTCCTAATAGTTTTTCACAACCATTACCAGAGACAAGAATCGGAAGGCGCTCTACTTTCTTATTGCCAGTTATATCGGTCATCAGTTTGCCGTCCCAATGAATTACTAATGGAGAGTCAATATCAAATTTTTCTTTTATATTGGAGTTGTATTCGGATAATGCATGATACTTGTAAGGTTTTTCCCAAACAATATTGAAGTAAAGCTACAAGCCCGAGGTAATTATGCCTACTGGAAAAAACCAAAATAATTAGAAATTAAACAGCCAAAGACCACTTAGTAACAATTGTAAGAAAACCCACATATTCGAATAAAATCCTTGTAGACCACCCCTCTTACCCTCCCCCATATTTGTGTATATTTGAGCCTGAAGATGGTCTTGACAGGCTGAACCTGGTTACAGTCAAATAAAATTAAGTGGAAAAAAGTTTTATTATAATATATTAAAAAGTACAAATTAAGCATTTTACACAAAAACTTTAAAAACAACACTCGATTGAGCACCCCTTTTTTCTTGAGCCATCTCGCTGAAATTTTACTATGTTATTACTATGAATACATGTAACAAATTCACGGAGCGGTCAGATGAAAAATAATAAAAAAAAAATTTTGGACCACCCTAATGTATATATATATATATATATATTATAATAATATTTTATATATATATATATATATATATATGCCGAACCGGCAGTTCGATTCCATGAGCTTCATATAACATCTGTCAAAATTCAGAGCGGGAGTAAATATGCATATAAGCATTCGCTCGATTTTTTTTTATTATTAAAAAAAATCGAACTAAGAACCTGAAACCTATTTTATATATAATACAATATATTAATTACACACAAAATAGGTTTTAGGTTCTTAGCTTGGGTTTTTTTCGTAATAAAAAAAACCTAACCTAAAAGCTTTACAAAATGTTGAAACTTTACCAAGCTTTAAATTAATTAAAATTCGTGATTTAGCTTCTGCGGTGACTTAAATAGTTGTTCCTCACTGCAATTAAACTAATAAAAAGTGTTTTTCATTAATATTGTGCGTATTAAGAAATACGTACTTAAATACATATTTAATAAATTGACTCTCTCAGAAAAAATGAGCTACGGCTATCAGAGTAATATTTTTGTTACTCTAAGCCGGCTATTAGAATATTCAACGGTCCAATTAAACTGTACACAGACTGACCTTAAACAAAATCTATTTGAATCATTTTTCAGATCAAAAAGATTACTTCATAATTTCGTAAATCAAAGTTTGTAGGTTACGAATTAAGTAATGTCAGATCGTCAGATGTTAAAACGTCAAAAGTCAACAGAACTCCAGTGTTGCTATATTGAGAAAAAAAATCATTGTGGAATTTATGAAAATAAATAAAGAAAATCGTGAGCCGGACATTTTTAAATAGTGTCGTCACTAGCTAAAAACGATTTATTATTTTTTTTTAATATAAAAACCATAAGTTTCTAATTTTTTTTATTAAAATTTTCGTAATTTTAGTAGAAACATCTATCTGCACAATTTGTCAAGTCATTATAGAATGCACGCAAGTGGCCTATTGAATTAAAGTGACTTAAGTTATATTTCATAACCATATTTTAATAGCCATGTAATTTCCAAGCATACTCTTGCCACAGATAGTTCCAGTGGTTTGGGGCAGCTGGGACTTTTTTGTGGGATCACATCAAATAAATATGTATCAAAAGAAAAAAAAAGAAAGTTTTTTAAATAAAATTTATTGTAACAAAAGTAATGAAAAATGCTGTTCATTTACAGGTGAGATGTATAAAAAAAGGAGAAGCGTTGCAAAGAGAGGCAAGTTATAAAATCGGTGTCAATTAGTTTCGGGTATATATTGCTTACGATCTAGGAAGATATCACACTATTAGTCATATAAATTATACAATAAATACCACATGATCTAAATAAGTTGGAGGGTAATAAGTAGATTAGTCGGATTCTAGCAAGTTTATGACTGTAGCGTTAATATGAGAGAATCAAATGTTAATGGGTCACGGTTCGTCGTCTAAGGTAAACTGGCATTGGTCGCATATTTTAACTAGTAGAACTGGTCTAGACCTGCAGATTGATTGACAGATGTGGCTCTCAAGATTTGGTTTGCTGTGCGGCGTTGATAGAATCGATCTGTTTTAATTTGATTTTTTGATAAAACCACTAGCTTTGCTGTATTATGTTGGCAGAATCAGCCTGCTTTGCTGGGATGAGTTTATGGAAACTTCCTGCTTTTTTGGGTTGTGTAGATCGAATCATCCCATTTTCATGTCCTATATTGTTAGATTCTTCTATATGGGATTAATGGAATCACCTTAATTTGCTGTGTTGTGTTGGTAGAATCAGCCTGTTGTCAGAGTTGGTCGCGTCAATCTGCAGTATTGTTAGTTTTGATAGGTTGTTAGATTGGTAAGGGTCGTTTGCACGGTGTAGTGTTTAGATCTTGGCAGCCAGATCCTTGTACTTGACGGCGTAGATGCCCTTGGGGTCGTACTTGACCTCCAGCTGCTTCCAGAGGTCGGGGCGTTTGTTGACGAAGTGCTTAATCACCTGCAATCAAAAAAAAAGATAAACTAACTATAACAGATAAAACACCATTACGGAAAGAATCTTCAGTAAAGGTAACTAGTTGTGAAGTTTTTTGTCTACTGATCAAAAATTGCAAAATTGTAGAATATAATTTAAAATCAATTAGAATCAGTTAAATTTTGAAGGGCGACAAATAGAGACTGACAGATCTTACTATTTGGGAGGCGCGTATGGGTACCACCGCCATCGAAACTATTCGGTGGATAACCAACACCTCTGCCATAGGTCACCCCAAGTGGTTTGCTACATTGGGTGACTAAACAGGAGTGTCCGATTTCATGGGGTGAGGTTTGTCTAGGTCTTGGCGGTGGATGCGTCTGCCCACCAGCTACATGGTAGGCCGGATCGGGAAAAACTAGTTGAAAGAAACCTATTGAACTCATTTCTGACTTGCTTTCTTGCTTGTCCACAACTTGAAGTCAGGATTTTTTAACACATTATATTATATGATCCAAGAATGTGTATTAGAAGGTCACCGATACCTTGGTGGAGCCATCCTTCTGCTTTTCGGTGCACTTGCTGCAGTCGTTCTCGAGCGCATCAGGCAGGGTATCCTTCAAGGTCTTGGCGTCGGGCGCACAGCGGCCCTTGTCCAGCAGGCACTCCACGTACTTGTTGAGCAGGCGGTCCGAGGACAGGATCTCGTCCAGGTCCAGGTTGTCCCACTTGTCCGTGTATTTATCGTCGCTCAACGCGCATGCCAGCACGCACAGGAATACGCTCGCGATAAGGAACTTCATCTTGGATTCAATGGTTGGATAATCTGGAAGAAAGAAACTAATTGTATAAACTGAGCATTTTTGAAAACAGTAAACAAAAATATCGCTGAAATCACCCGTTCAAAGTGGTTAATGTCAGCAGTATGAGAAAAAGTTTTAGGATTGTTTCTGCCTACTTGTTCTTACGACACTCGTGTAAACGAGATACCAAAAATTAATTATTTTGTCCAAGATCTCTGATTAAATAGTCCCATTCTTATCCTTTGGAATGCGCTCAGTTCGAAATCGTGTTCCAAGTATTAAAGTCACTATAAATTAGAGACGAGTCATTCATGAACGATCATTTTGATGAGTCGCGGGCGTACGACTCCTGGTAAACCATACCATGGCTCAATTGAACTGTTATTCTTTTTGAGAAACCTTAGAACCACTTAAGAAATATTGTTTTTTTTTCTTATTTATTTGTAAAAAGATATCATATCCCAGACGCTCGATAGTATTCATACGCACTTCTATGATAACGCAGTTCTAAATAAGGTCATCTGTCCCAATTTATTTATATCAAATCAACGTATAAGAATCTAATTTCTACAAGGGTAAATTATGTCCACGACCGTGGGACTTGCAATTAATATTTGGTGCCATGACGCATCATAAAGCAGTTGTATTCATGGGTTCAAATTCATGTAGAGATAAGAATAATTACCGCATTTACACGTGCAGGCAATGTACAGTACGTGAACGGTGCCTGACATGGCGCTGGAAGCTAGGAACCGTAGGAGCTAGGAGTCGTATGAACTGGGGTATGACCTCACGAACTGGGAGTCAGCTCTTAATATGTGAAAAATACATATTTAAAAAACAAAACAAAATCGAAATAAAAAAATGTCTATACTAATCCAAAAACAGAATACGCACGTCACGTAAGATGTTCCAAACGCAATGGTACCAACATAACAAGGTGTTTTGATGAGATGATTTTTTATTCACTTTTAAATAACGTTTTAAAAATCTCACATATAATAAAAGTTGTATATTCAGAACCGGCGTTGGATGATCTATATGAATATATATATATTTTAAAGCCATTACATTTTTCACTGGAGTTCCTTATTACCGCACACTGTGAGAAGTTTGCGACATATCCACGCGTTGATGTTTTCACACGTGATTATTATTTTCACACTAACGTGGAATGGGCATGCAATGGCAAACAGACATACTCCTAGATATTAACGGCTTATTTCCTATACTTAATAATGCAATAATACATTCTTCAGGACTAGTACTAACCGACAAAGAAACCATTAAACCACAGTAATTCACACAGTGAATAAACAAACAACACGCCGGTCGCAAATCGCAATGTCACCAACAATCACTCCATTGTCCACGCAAGTCAATGTTGCAACCGTTTACGTCGTGGATAAGTATAGGTACATTAGCACAGTGCCAAAACGATAACGTATTTAGTCACAGGTAACATTATAAGTAACTCATTAAGGACTGCACGAACGATTCCACCTTGACATAACTGATACTCCTTGGCGAGTACTTCCACTTACTGTGGGTAGCTAGGATCTTGTAGTTGTGCTCAATACTCGTACGTGTTTGTATACCTTATTATTTTATCACTGTATTCAACTTCTTTATGAATATGCAAACAACATATTCGCAGAGATGTTGTTTCTAATGCCTCGGTCACACAGAGTGATCGCTACTTCTCCTAGCCGCTATTTGAATCACACGGAGCTACTGGAATATCTGGAACTGCGAGTAGGAAGTAGCGAGTGAACTGTCTAAAACTTCAACACGTCCTGGGTCGACCACCTTGATACGCTTGGTTCCCGGTCTGCTATGACGATAAGTAGAATTAAAGAGAAAAATAGAAAAAAATACAACGAAAACAGAAATCAAAACAAACAAAAACGTTAGCTGTTGTTGTTCTCAGAAGATGCGACTGCAGCGACGCGTGGTGATTGACGGTGAAAACATGCGAAAGCAGGGCCGCTGTATCGTAGAAAACCGACAAGATCGCGCGTTTGTCGCGATCAGAGTTGAACATGTTCTAATAGAATCGCGCGAACGTTTAAAAGCTGCTAATCGAGTGATTCGCAGCAAATACCTTGTCACACGAAGCGATTTATAATCGACTATGCAAAAGTAGCGTTGTAATCGCTCTATGTGACCGAGGCTTAAGGTCCCGAGAGATCACCCAGTAATGATTGCATGGCTTCAATTACAATTATTGCAATCGGTGATTGTTGCAAATAACATATTTATAAGGATTAGCAAATTTTCAGTACTATTTATTTGGTTTTTAAGTAGGACTTGAAATAACATAACATTTTAAAATATAGTTTATATATGGTGTGCATTTTAGCGCGGTAAACAAGGACCTTTATAAAATGACGAAACGAACCAAGGACGTTTGTAAAATGACTAAACAAATCTAAGTATTTCTGCTGACTAAACTAATCTAGTTTACCTTTGGAATGGCGAGCGCCCACGGTTTAATACTACCGTAGTTTGCGACAGTAAATTTATTTGTTTATTTCGGAGACCAACAGTTTACATAAAAAAATTAAGTAGAATAAGTGATATAAATTTTACTATACACAGGTTTCCACTTATTTGATATATGAGTGAATCTGGTGAATTTCGATGAAATCGAAATAAAATTAATAAGATCATTATACAAAATAAAGAAGAAATATATATTTAAAAGTTACATGTAATTTGTTATGGGGCCTGGAAAGGAACGAGTTTAAACGATCTTAAATTAATAAAAGAACATGAAAAAAGTGTATGTATTTAAAGAAGAAAATTAATAGACTGGTGGTAGTATGAGGCGAGTAGGTATCTAAAGTTATGAAAGCTCTATATATCGCCGGTATGACTTCATGGAGTGTCGTGCACAGTTTCCGCGAAAAAACTGCACACGGGGGTGCAGTTTTTTTTCGTTATAACTTACTTGTTTTTTGGAAAATTATGTTTTTGTAAATTGTACTGTTTTACTAAATAATGTTTTTATGTGTTAATAAAAATTGTATTTATCTATCATAAGTAGTTTCTCCAGGAAAGCTACTTCTATTCAGAGATGCGATTTTTTGAAAATACCAGTTGTGGGTTATTTTGTGCGTACTAAAAGATGAGGAACGATAAAATGAAGATATTTTTAATTTACCGATTTTAACACATGACATCTGAGCCCAAATCAAAGAATCTAACAGCTATGCGAATGAGGTCGTATGAAATAGGAAATGAAAGAAAAGTTAGGAATAAAATATTCTTACTAAATAAGTTTTCACAAAACCGTTTAGCAATAACATCATCTCTAGGGTGCATGCTATTGAAATTATTTGTTTTTAGCAATTATTTTACGTTTCGCCATAATGAATTGTGACAAATCAACATTAATTTTTTTCAAATGCGGAAAGTGATCTTGAAATTTAAATTCACACAATTCGTAAAAAGGGAAAAGATCGAATCCAGCTACTAATGAGACTTATTATTGGTTTTTACAAAAAATAGAAAATTGTAAAAACTCAAGGCATGGTACTAGTATCTAAAACCACCATAATGTTATTATGTAGATTATGCATTGTCATTGTACCGCCAGCTTCACAAATAGATGAATAAAATATTATGGTATTCATCTATCATAATACCGTATGAAGGGAAACGTATTTAAAAAAGAAATTCGAAACGAGGTTTTGCTTGCTCTTACAAAATTTACCATCATACATAGAGTCATGCTATCTATTTCTGTGCGAAGTGGAATGGCTAACGAGTGTATTAGATTTAAAAAAAGGTTTCCGATATTACCGTTACAATCATGCATAACGAATAAAGAGATTAGATAGAGTCCATTAGTAGGAATTAGGATTTTGTCGACAATAGTGAAAGTTTTTTGAAATATATTACTATGTGTTTCTATATTAACTGTTTTGTGTTTAATTCGTAGAACTCCATTTAATATGCATATTTTTTTAAAATTTATTGTAAAACAAATGTATTAATATTATTATTAAGTTCTGCAAGTATATTAATTTTTTATTGATACGTGGCCTGACCGCACTTTGAAAATGGTCTTGAACCCCGAAACAGCTGTCACAATAATAAAATAAATAAAATGCTTATAGAACTTAATAATAATATTATTAAAATTGTTTTAGATTAAATTTATAATTTCTATGAAATCAACAATATTATAATTATATTGAATTTTACTCTTGAAATTTGGATGTTAGTGTGTCAAAAATAAATAAATGTAAAAAAAAATAGTAAACTTTTGACGCTTTTAAAATTGTCCCATAGCAAATAATAATAAAGAGAAACATAGATTGTCATCAGAAAAGATGGACTGATTTTAGGAAGGTTTATGAGTTTTGTAAAACATTTAGATTTTTGCGCGATTATTTTAGTTCACACGCTAATGAAGCCGGCGGTATGCCTGTATTTTGCATTGGAATAATGATGTTTACATATCAGTAATATAATTGTAAGCATTTTATATAAAACAGTAACAAACATACAATTCTCCACAACACATAATTATATGGTAAAATATTACTCAAAGAAAAAATGCATTCCTACCAACATTACAGAATCAATGGTTAATTACGTGTTACATCTCAACTGTACAAAACTTAAAGTAGAAGCCAAATATTTCAAGAAATCGGTTTTAAAGTGACTTTTTCAATAAATTTTTGTAATTTTACAGTTTTTAATTAAATAATTAAGCATTATCCAGTACTCGCCGGGGTATTTGTTGCATTTGTTTTAAATATATATACAATTATATTAAGTAGCACGGAATACTATTAAGTCGAAAAACCAAAAACGCGTCTACAAACAATTTTTTTTTTAAACTATCGATAATTAATCATCAATACAAATATCAAATGAAACGTGGCATCCCAGATGCGACTGATACCTTTTTATTTCGTTTCGTTTTCTGTTTCATATTTCATTTTGGATTAGTTAATATTATCTTCTTTGGTGATTAAATATTACAATGACTTTTAAAAGCTTCAATAAGGTATTTTATTAAATTGAGTATCAGTAATTGTTTAATGTGCCGTGTTATAAAATATAGGAATAAAATTTCAGAGGGCATGTCTTATTTAAAATCCGTAAAACTATAAATTAGATTTCTGTTTAATTTGGGAGTTGAATTTTTCGAAAGCACTTTAAAGCAAAAAAGGGACAAAGCTTATTCAGTTCTGTCCTCAACTAAAACTTTGTTAACTAGTTATATAAATTAATCAACACTGATTTTACAAATAAATGCAAAAGACATATGAGATAACATAATTCAACTTACTTCACTGTAAAGTTATCGAAGCACTGATGATGAATGATCTTTGTTGCACTTGCAGCTGGTATTTATACCTCCGGCTCCAGAAGAAAAATCCCAAAAAACGTCATCACAGTTCGCAATTCTCTAGAGGGGACATCTCGGAGAGATAATTGCATTAGCAGATAAACGTGTAAATTTTACCAACACAGATATAACCTAAGGGGAGTTCAAACTACTAAGACGGAGAGCAAGACAAATAACACTTCAGATTTCTGTACGCGGAGTCAAGTCGCGGAGATGAGTTTAGCGTCTTGTTGTTTGGTTGACAGGACTCGGGTCAATTGATTTTGCTACAAGTATTATGTCATTCTACAAATAATGACAGAAGCAATTGCGGAACATAATCTGGTTAGGGATTTTTTTTTTACAGGATCACCAAAAATACGTGATCAAAATAATTGGGAGTTCAACATTATAGCTATTTAAAAAACGAAAAAAAAAATAAACCCTTTTAATCAAAAAAAGTCTCATTAAATTGGAATGTAACTGTTCCAAAATAAGAAAAAAGAATATTAATAGAATTCACTCAATAAAAGTGAATTATTTTGCTTAGTTGCTGCGCCTCGGAAGAGCGAATTTTGAACATACTCGTACGTTCCGACACCGTTCGAAACCGTATTTTTGTCGTATGAAATATCCCATATTTTTTTCAATTTCATATGTGCGTTCCAGGATTAGTACATACGGACCGTCTCACTGTGTTCCTGATAGTCGATTTTTTTAAACTATGTTGTTGTTGCTGTTTATTTGTACGAACAAATACTGTAGAGAAGCGCCTTTGAGGTGATTTTCTCACGAAAACGGCGCTATAAAAATAATCCATTTATTATTATTATTTAGTGGCGCGTTGTTTAAACTGTAGTCATATTATAATCCAAGTAAGTCTTGTTCGTCAACCGCTCATTACAGAAAGCCGCCACACTTCTCAATAATTATCAACAATAATGTTGTCGGAGTATTGAAACCCAAATATATAAGTGGCAAGATGGTGTGGAGACCAGTTCCGTATCCTTAGCCACAAGGACATGGAGGGAAACAGGATGTATTTCATAAAGTAACTCCAGGTCTCTCCAACGGTTGTAGCATATATTATGATATTATTCACAGGAGTGAGTGTTGGCAGGAGACAGAACGAGCAAATTAATTATTCACGATCATAAAATGATCTATTTATGACTTCCATTAACAAGAATTGAAAAACATGGTTTTATTTGCGTAACAAGACATCTAAACATTTTATTGTTACTTAGATCATTAATAAAAATTTTAAACATTTGAACTAAGTGAGGAAAAAGATGTGAATTTAATTTTAAAACGTAACTTTAATTAACATGATGAAGTTGCAATTTATCAAACCCTGGCCGAAATAGTGAATCGTTAGAAAACCCAGCAATAGTTAACTTTATTTTGTAAATTGACTTCTGACCCATGTAGTTTTCATATTCCATTTTTAATACAAAGGTAGCAAACCCATCTTGATGAAATTTCTTTGTTCAATCTTACGTATGGTAAGCTTTGATAGTTTCAAATTACCATTGGTATAAATAATACAAAGTTAAATAAAATGTATACTTACTTTTAAGGAAGTATGTTAGTAGTTAGAGCAGTAATTTATTTCAAACCTATTGATAAATGAAGACGTCCCTGAAAGAAGTAGCTATGTGTTGTGAGGGTCTGCCATTTTGGGAAATATGTGTAGAAAAAAAAATCAACTATAAATATTAATCATCACAGTGTTGCCAAAATAAATAATAAAATGTTAAATACTTGCGTAGTACTATAAAGATCATTTTTCCACAAAAAAACGATTTTGGACCTAGTGCATATATATATATATAATCCCCTTTTCCGGGGAGGTCTTCAAATGATGAGGAGATAGAAAGCCAACAAGTGACTGATGTTAATTTAAGATATAAAATATGGTAGCATTGGTAAGATGAAGAAATTATTTTTATTGAAGAGTTTTAATCACTATCTATCTTTTACTAATTTTTTTTACTACGCTACCGGTTTCGATACACCCGTGTCATTCACTAGCCTTCTTAAAACTAACTTAAATTAAACAAGTACAGAAATAATTACACATTATTAGGTGAGGGTGGTGGGAGTGGCGATTTGGAGGAGGGGGGGGGGTCGGTGGTAGGAATCAAAATAAGAAGGGAACATGGTTAACAAAGGAGATATACAGGATGCTATTATTTTGTTTACTAAAATATTTTTATTTTATTTTATTTATTTAGATATATTTAGACAGTAAGAACAAAATGTTTATAAATTATTACATGGTTAATGCCCAAGAAATACAAAACAAATTAAGAAATTATTCCTGATTCATAATGGTGCCTAAAACTCCAAAAACTATTGTGAAATCAAAAGAGGATTGAGGGAGACAAATAATATGGTCAGATAGCATGATGTTATTTACAGGATATTTACAGCTCCAAATAAGGCAGTAGAACTGCACCTGTAATGGCTTATATCGGCTCTACATCGCCTTCCACCAATCTCCCCCTGGTAATCTTATTTTGACACCAATATGATCCTCCACAAAATCTTTAAATAGTAATATATACGAGTTTATAAACTGGTTAAATAATGATATCCTCACTGTGCTGAAGATTCTATTTATATAATACTAGCTGATGTGTACGCGGGATAATTTATTTATTTATGGAACAAAGTTATGGAGTTGATAATTCTTGCTTGTCGTTTGGGTGCCATAATTGATTTTACACGGAATGTAATGCCTTGTGATGATAATTACTATCTCTAAACAAAGAAACATTCATTTTATTTGATTCCAAACATTATTTTTTCAAAAATAAAAAAGTTCTTACGTAGGTACTTACTTGTGTTTTCTATTTTGAAAATATTCTACCCAAACAAACATCCATCTTTTGCAATAGTTTTACGTATTGGATTTAATTAAAACTATTATATAAACCTTCACGGCACTAATAAGAGCAAACTGTGCTATTTTCAGCGATTCCGGTCGAGTAATTTTCGAGAAACTCGAGTACGGGACAAACATTCATTTTTTTTATATAGAGACTAATATTTGATGAAATTGCTCATGGTATTTATTAGACTGGCCCCAAATATCTGCCTCTAAACTTTCAAACACTTACTTAAATGTTTCCAGCAATTCATTCGGTTTATCTGGGCCTCCCATTCCCTTTCTCCTCTCCCATTGACCTGACCCTAAACCATACATAGTTTTTTCTGGAGGAATTATTGTACTCTATGGTATACGAAGCTTTTGAGACTTGCGACTAGTTAAATATTGATCTGAGAATTTGGTTTGATGTCTTGTCTGTTTTAATAAATAAGTGACTTCTGCAAACGATTAAAAAACCTCTGCAATTCATTCTTCTCCTGGAGCCCTACCGAAGGTTAACTTACAATTTTCAGCCTGCAAGTTGTAGCTCGAAACATCTCTGCGGAATTGCGCTAGTATCAGTCACGTGGATTTTGAGGTCGTGTTTTACTACGTTTTCCACCAATCTCCTTCTGGACTGTCAACCGGTTAAACTTGTATATTCCGCTTCTCATAAGTGTTGTAGTTTTCTTAATCTTATAATGCAATTTCACCTTTCTTGGTCATTTGACGAAGAACTAACAAACTCAAAACATCGCTTCATACATGGAAGTGCAGGGAGAATAGGGCGAGAAAGGGGCGATTACGCCTATGATGAACCTGAACAAACCATAAACATTTCTACATTAGAAACATTTACTTCGCAGTATCAAAACAATTAGATGTAACTTTGTTGCAACTCCTTCAGTTCAGTAGACTAAGAAACAATGAATTGCTTTTCCTCAATAAACACTTTACTAACAATGGATACCATTCTCTACTGTCCATAATATTGAGGTTTGTAAACTCAAGCCAGGCCCTTGAAATTATTAGTACCAGTCTAAATGATTTGACCTGAGTGTATCTTGTCTTCATGCATATCTTAAAATGTCAAGGGACGATTATAATGGCGCCCATTTAATTAATAATTAACATTTTACCTAAAGTTATGCAGCAAGGCTTTACGAAAATAAACTTGGAAGATTATCATTTAGAATGTCTAAAATCATGGGATCTACTAAAACCTTGTTCAGGCTTTGACTTGAATATACTCTCAATTGTATATTTTTGTCATTGCTTCATTACATGTATGTGCTGTCCCCTTTCGGTAGCTCTTGTTTATCTCATTTTGTGTAATTGGATAATGGTCGGTTAGTAAAAAATGAAAATGAAACATTAATTATTTAAAATTGTTACCCTGCCTGTCCAGAATATTTTTAGGACGCACCTATAATTGCTTCCACATTTCAAGGAGTAAGATAGTATCTTCATGTCATATAGAAGAATAGTGAAAACATAACAGCGAACCATTCTGATACTTAAAATGACAATCCCTGCAATTCTCACAAACACTGAGACAATGGCAATCAAGAACCCAATACTCCGTCTATTCGCAGGTCCTTCGTGATCGCCTCACAACTCACAACCCAGGGTACCACTACTGAGTGCGCCATTACCAAGTGTGGCACTACTCACTGCAGGCTTGCTGACTTGCTGAATTGCTCCCAATTCAGTCCAAATCCCAGACACTCGCAAATGGTGAACATAATAGATACGTGAAAAGTGTATAATGCGTTCCCGTACTTGTCGACACTAAACCTGTGGCTGTGTTTTCCCTCACTTGTTCGCAAGCGTGACAAGCCGCCCGTGGTGTGAACACCGCCGCTATTATTACTCTCGTCATTGTTGACATGTGATTTTATGGTTTCTTTATTTTATGTGTATTCAAAGAAAATCATAAAGTAAACTTAGCGTGATTTATGCAATATATTGTACACAATACGAAGTGCTAAATTCAGCCTTTAATCTCGTAACTTAAATACTCAAACCTTCGAGGGAAGACCGTTGTTAAAAAATAATAAAACCTTTGATTCCGGGCTAGGCAGAGAAAATGCATTGTCATACAATTCTATTTTGGCACGCACATCTTGTTTCATTCACATTCATACACCGTAGCAAATAACATAGTTTTGATCATTGAAGATAATCGTGTTGATAACAATCCTGGTGGCAGTGAGGCCTGGAACTAGCAGATAAAGGATGAAAGTAGGATGAAAGTAGATTGAATGTTGTAAAAATGAGATCTCTGAATGTGCGATTAAGCCATGTATGATCGTGTAAACGTAATGAGTAAGATTAAGAAAGGGACGCTTAGATGGTTTGGGTATGTAGAGCAAATGATTGAAGAAAGTAGTGTAAGGAGAATATATGACCCAAATGCGAATGGAAGAAAAAGACATGGCGCGATTAAGTGAATCAAATACTTGAATCGAGCCATGTCAGAAGTCGGAATAACAGAAGAGAATGTATGAGACGATGTATGGAAATGAATGAAGCAAGAAGTGTATATCAAGACAGAGTTGTTTGGCGGTTAGTCTTCTCTGCCTACCCCAGCGGAGAAACTGCATGGTGGTTAGTTAGTTAGTTTAAATAATATTTAACAACTCTCAAAATTAAACATAAAACCGAAAGAACACAGAAAAGAAAAAGATATCAGCAGCAATTTTTCTGTGTCTTTTCGGTTTCATGTTTCATTTTAAGACTTGTTAATCTCTCCTTCGATGATTAAAAAATATTACAATGAGGTTTATAAGCTTCAATAAGTTATTCCATTTATAGAATTTTGTTATATCGACTCTTTACATGACCCGACTCATGGAAATAATTTATTTATGGTCTATTCAAGTTTAATTTGATTTAATTCATTGTGCAAAGTTGTTTTGCTGGGCGTCCCTAACTTCGTCTTTCAAAATCGTCTTATTTTAAAATGAACGTATGTAGCAAAAAAACATGTACTTTATCACGAAAATGTACATCTTTTTTCATGAATGCTTTTAAAAATTTAACTGTGAAAAATTCTCAGTGCTTTTCTGAAAGGAAAAATATATTTATATATACAGCTAAATTCTCGAAATCGTGTTTGAATATGTCTACGTTTAACCAAAAAGCCTTAAAAAAATTATTGCTGACGCAATTCCGAAAAGGGGAATTAAAGTTTTGTAAAGATATAATAAGATTCAATATTATTTATTGCAATAGTTATTTATATATGTCCATTTAAAATCCATGTTAAATGTGTATAACTTCTATGGTTATTTACTTGATTTTTATCACGAAGTTTCTCGTAGTGTGAAATTACGTGATACGCTTTTAAAATAGAATTCTTGGGATCACGCTATTTAGGAAAAAGGATTATTATCCTTATAATATATATTTTCATGTTTACTATTGTTATTTTCTTTTATTGGAAACTACAGAAAGCACACGTTTATAGAATGCTTAATATTATCAAACAAATGTACATATTTTAAAGTGTTCCAAAGAAAATAAACGCCCCTGAAAATATCAATTTTTTCGGTAATCGAAATGTGTAGGTTTTATTTTTTTATTGTATAATATTAATTACATACTATGGGAATTAGTACCCGTTAAGCCACTGCAAGAAGCTTATCTAAGGGAGTTTATTTCAACAATATTATATAATAACAATAAATAAAAATAATCATACAAATGCAGAGCAATAATAGAACAATATGCATGCTGTGATCAATGTAAAGAAGATGAAATATATTTTTAAAATATGAAATCAGTGGAACAGTTTTGTTAAAATTACATAATATCGATTTAATAATCTTATAAAAATATCACAATATCAGCAAGTATTAAACAAATTGATAAATATAAAAACAGTAGTTTTTTTTACAGTTAGGATTGAATTAATATAAAATAGTATTACTTAAATAATTTTAAAGATACCAGCTGATATCAAGTAGGTATACAATCAAGAAGACCATCACATTTGTTCAATAGATAACATAAGAAAGAGCAAAATATCATCAATGCATAAGGTCACTTCCGTAAAGCCAATACTAGAGCAATTGTTTTTAAATTCGTATGGCTACTAATTAAATATTAAAGGTATAATGTATTCAAGGGTTCGTTGACCATATTTATTTTGAAATATAGGTACTATAATTCCTATATTTTGTGTGAATCTTCTATTGTGTATCCACCACTGCCTTATACGGACTGTCAGTACATTTTTTTGCCACAAAAGAGCACGAACAGGTAATACATTAATACATGATACCGACGTCTCGCCTTTGGTTATAAACTATTTTGCTTACAAGCAGCTTTACCATGGCGTTTTGAATCATCTGTACATGTTATATGTTAGTCTTACACGAGTGCCCGCAAGAAGTTATAGCGTATCTTTCAGTCGATTCCGCTAGATACGGATAAATTAGATTCATAGTTTTTATGGACACATACAATTTTATTCTCATAATGGCTCGAAGGCGCTCAGGGAGATTGGAAATGTGTATGTCCCATTTCTTGTTACAATCCACCGTAAAACCTAGATACACATACTGGTTAGCTAATTCGATACATATACAGGCCCAGTAGTATTTGGTATTAATGTGAATGCAATAAAATAAATGGTAAATACTAATTTGCGCATCTTAAAAATCAGATACCCGAATACCCGAAAATGAGATATATTATATCAGATTGAGATAAATAAACTATTTATATAAGTAGCTTATTTTTCATTTCAAAGTATTATAATGTGAACAATTTTTTATTCTATAAAATTAGTATTTTTACGTGTAAATATTGTGGAATAA
This sequence comes from Halesus radiatus, assembly GCA_022606495.2. Taxonomy (NCBI): domain Eukaryota; kingdom Metazoa; phylum Arthropoda; class Insecta; order Trichoptera; family Limnephilidae; genus Halesus; species Halesus radiatus. Next base: position 21,110 of record JAHDVE020011241.1, read on the forward strand.
TTTATAGTACAGTCGAAATGTTCAGATTCACATTAAAATAACGCTTTTGGAAAAATACAACCCCATTTCATGAAATAAACATATCAAGAACCATATTTTTTATTTCGTAAATGGCAGACTCGTCTCAGGATTAATTAAATGAGAATGCATTGAAATTCTTTTCATTTGTTTTCTTTCAGCTTGTTGTCTGATAATGAAATTTTTAAATTATAAGGTAGTTATTGTATACTTAAAAGACGAATGCGAATAGTTGAAAAACGTTGCAGAAAGTACTGCATTCGGGTTTAACTTTATGTAAATACATAAAAGTTTTTCTGGATTTCAAGTTTTGACCTAGAAACAGTAGCGGTTCGTGATCTTTTCAACTGGAGGTTCAATCAGAAATTCAATATTAAGACATTGTATGTCATCAAAATGTACTTATTGTCCTTGGCAAATCATCAAATACATCGGCTGTCACGTGATTTAAATAAAGTACGTGGGAGAAGTACTATAATAACTAGCGATTTGAAACAATACGGCATTTGTGAAAACTTTCTCAACTTGGGAATATAAAGTCATATCGAAAAAAAGGATTGAATTTTGAATACAAAAACAATAGTATGCATTATAATCTATTCCTTTTACTAGTAGTAGATTTACAATTGCCATTAAAATCAAATGGTTAGAAAATTGCAGGAACAAGAGAATAAAAATCTCGCAAATATTTATTACTAACCATAGAAAGTAAATTAATAACATTTAACTTGCATCCTTAGTGTGCAAAGTTCAACCGGTCGGTAAAGTGGCCGGTCGTGCCATCTCTGGGATACTCGTCAAATTTACAAAGTCACGTGTCTTTAAACATTCCTTCGTTAGCGCTGGGCACAAACTTCAATATGGTTCGGCCTAGTTATTGAATTTCAGCGTCAGGGGGGTTGTGTTTTTTTTTTGCAAGAAGTATTTTCTTGGGATCGTGAGCATATGTATTGAATCCATTCAGCACCTATGGGAATATCACGTTGCTCTTCGACCGTAGTATTCGGTCGCGTGGATTTTTAACCCGGAATTTTGACGGCGCGCCGTTTATAATATATGTACTTGTATTATAATGCAAGTTAGTCTTATTTGCTCGTATTCAATCTATACCTATTTGAAATACAACTTCACGGATGTCGTTAATCTACATAATATCTTTCAAGTCTCAGGCCCAGACGGGCCAATCAAATTGATTTTCTGTTCAATGAGGAATTCCCCAGACGGAAAATTGAGCTTACTACGAGCTAACAAACACGCCCACAAAACACTTCTATTGTCCTATCTCTTCAGTGCATGAGTGCATGCAGTATAGGAACATAACATCCACAAAATGTTTACACTTATGAAGCCATGTCTAAGGTCTAAGGCAGTTGAGTAAATACAACAATGCCTAAGGTCGAAAAGGTCAACCTTTACATTAAATGTATTTGTTAAGTGATAAATAAATAAAAGTAACTAGTACCCGTGGTGGAATTGCGACAAACCATTAGCTCGATATAATGTTTTATGTTTCCATGACATGCAATATGTCAATTTAATTTTTTGTGAGGTAGATTGTGGGAAACAATTAACCCATGTACTTGTATATGTAAGCGGTTGTGTTTTATGAAAAGAGGCTGCTTCTGCTTTGAAATGACCTATGTGTATTTTATAACATTACCTAGAAGTTTTATAACATACTGAAGTGGACTAGTTGCTATAACACGGCCCAAGCTGGCCTAGCAAGTAGGGAACATCTTTACGGATAAATTCCCATATAGTTCCACATTCAAAAATTCCACCTTCTCAACGAAATCACTTTTCACACTTTTTCCAGTACCAAATGCTGAAGCAAGTTTCTATTATAAAAATGTGTAAAGAGAAAAATGTTAAAGAAAATCATGAATATTACAAACGTATAAGAAATGGAAATCAATTCATAACACCAAATTTTAAAACAAGTCAAATGCAAAACCATTATATTTATCAAGCCATAAAAAAATACGGTAACCTCTCCATTAAAATGCGCTGTATAAATGACCAATCAGAACAAATAATTAAAAATAAACCCTTCTTTAAAAAAAACTTTCATACGTAAATATTTCAGACAAAATATTTTATAAATACAAGGAAATTAAGTATTAAGTACCTACTAAAATAAGAATTGTGGCTCCCTTATCAGATACAAGAACTCATCTTTTCTTATGAATTATACACGGCCAATAATACCCTTAAATTAAATATTTTGTAAATTACTTGTAATGCAACTTAGAAGAATTTAAAAAATAGATAAAAATATATTTGGGGGTAGCCAATGATCTATAGATAATGTAAAATATAAATGAATATAATTTAATTTATCTAAATCTATCTAACCAACACTTATCGAAGGTTCAAAGACCTAAGAACTGTTTCCTCGTAAATATTCATCAAAAAATCAAATAGCTTCTTTATATCTGCTGTATTTACGCTATTTTGTTCTTTCTTACATTGTCCATTGAACAAATATGTAGGTCTCCTTCATTGTACTCGTATATCTCCATGATAGCTGTGAGAATCTTTAAAATTATATTAAGTCTATCCTCACTGTAACAAAACTATACTACTGTTTGTTTATCTTTCATTTTGTTTAATACTAATTGCCGATATTTTAATAATATTATTTAAATCGATATTATGTAATTGGACTTAGTATTAGTATCTCAATAACAAAACTGTAATGCTCTATTTTTTCCAACTTGTGTACATTAATCACAATATGCATGCACCTGTATTGTTCTATTATTGTTCCACATTTGTATGATGATTGTTATTTATTCATGTATTTTATAATATTGTTGAACTAAACTGAAGTTGACAAGATACTTGCAGAACAAGTTTCCATTGTATGCCATTAATATTATACAAAGAAAATTTTTTTTAAAAGAGGTCGTGTGGTTCTATTGTTCGTAAATACAATCGAAAAAAGGATATATAAGGTAAGTACTGAACAAGTTCATGGGTTAAGTCCTATATTAGCTCAGAAAGTCCTTCATCCATTGCACAAGCAACGTTTTCCCACTAAAATGAAATATCTATGTATGGGCCACGGGAATGATCGATGCAGAAAATGATTGATATTAATTGAGAAGAAATCGAAGTTGGAAGCGAGTCGTTTTTGGTCTCAACTTCGTTCTTAAGAATTTTTTCTTACGATAGATAGATTCATTGAATCGAATGATTCGTACGAATTTAATTGTCTGGTGGATCAGAAGGGTTCCCCGGGGTTCAGGAGCTCCTCCATTCTTTGCAATTTAGCTATAGCTTGGCAATAAAATGTAGAGATTTAATAAAGTGGTACTACATTTTTTCATTACTATGGCAAAACCAAGCTGCCAACTATGTCTGAAATTTAATTCCCCGCATAAAAAAAAATCGGTTTCGAAATTGACAGTCCATTTTAAAAAAACAGTTTTTTTGGATCTTTGAATTTGGTAATATTTTAATTTATTTATCTAACATATAATACCTATATAGTTATTTCTATACATAAAGTTTAAAAAATACAAAAAATCACATTTTACACGTGATTGTCTTCCTTGCAAAGCGTTAAATATATATATTTTTTAAATAAATTGCTCTCAAATGTGATGCAGAATCATCTCCTTTCGAAAAGTTCCACAATTTTCTGGATGCCGTTTGGATTTTTCTGATAAAAAAAAAAAAAAAAACAAACTTGGACCATTATGCTTTTTTACACATGCAGAATCATTCTATGAGCCATCTTGGTGTTGTCATTTAAAACGTTTTAAACGATAGCAGCGCCCTTATTTTGTTGTCTACTATAAAATGTCGGACTGCAGCTAGTACAAGAAAAGTTGTAGTTAGGTTAAAAATTTTATAAATATTAGTTCATTCCGCGTGGAAAGAGGCTCCCGGGTATCCAAAAGAGGAGAAATAGTCTCACAGAACAATATATACAATAGTACAGAAGACCGTATTATCTTGGCTGTGGAAGAATACAATAAGCGAAAACAAAAGGACTGGTGACAAAGTTCAATGTTATTGTTGCGAAAAACTAATGCTATTCTAGTTATAATGGCAAAAAATGTGTTTTTTGTATGTTTGATTAAGAGGAACGGCTGCGCGCCCTGTTTTATACAAAACTTATTGTTTGGATTTGAGGCCAAAACACCTATCCAAACTGAATGATCCCCTTAAATAAATTAAAGGTATAGTAAATATCTAGTACGGATTAGAAGTATTTTATTTATTGTTGTCATTATTTATGAAATATAGGCCATTAAAGAAATCATTTGTTCATGGTTTTACGGATATTTTATTTAAATTGTCTTATTTTCCACATAAACTTGATTACATAAAATAAAAAACAAAACAAAACATATTAAATATTCGTTTTTTTTGGTCGATTTTTTAAAATATGTACTGCAAATTTATGTCCCAAAGTAAATTGGTCCTTTTTAATTTAAATTTATGTCCATCGTAATGTTTATTTAAAAATCGTAAATAGTAGCTAAAGTTCAAGTTGAGTGAAAATTTTAAAAAATACATCTAATCCGTACTAGATATTTGCTATACCTGTTGATGGAAAAAAAATCATTCGGTTTAGGTGAGTATTTTGGCCTCATATCCAAAATTAAGTTTTGTATGAAACAGGCCGCGTAGCCATTGCCCTTAAGTTGGCACCCGTTTTTTAAGTAATATACTTTTTTCATTCTATAACAGTAGCCTTCAATATGTTTTTTTGTTTATTTGTTATTTATAACACATGAGCAAGGTTTGCTTTAATAAAAAACATAAGTTAACAAAATGAAAAACTTAAATGTTGTGTAACGATTTTGTAAATGTAAACTTATAAAATCGCATAAGCTTTACTGTTTACTATGGCATATGTATACTTCTCTACTTTTTGTGCATAGCCAATTTGGTTTTGTTGTACTTTTATGTTGAACTTGTATACTTTTCGATAAAATTTTGTACATGTGTTTTTACTCTAGATCCTTGTTTATTGTTGTGTGTTGTTGTATTTTTCTACTTCAGTTTTTTTAATTTTTATTATTATTTTTTTTATATTGTTGTATAACTTGTGTAATGTAAATTTTTCTCTTTTCCCAAAATGTGTTTTATAACTCACACGATTTGCTATGTAGCAAAACAAAAAAAAATAAAAAGCCAAAGCCATTATTAAATTGAAAAAGTGAAATTGTTCAAGCCAATTGATTATTAATTTGGGAGGCGGGTATGGGTACAGTCGTCCCGAAAACCATTCATTGGATAACCAACATCTCTGCCATAGGTCACCCCAAGTGGTTGGCTACATTTGGTGACTTAGCAGTGGTGCGCGGGTTCATGGAGTGGGGTTTGTCCAGGTCTTGGCGGCGGGTGCGTCTGCTCACCAGCTGCGTGGTTGACCGGATCGGGAGAGGCCGGTTGAAGGAGACCCCCTGTCCTCTTCAGCAGGAACCTCTCGACCCATCGTCTTGCACCAGAGTGAGAAGTGTGGATACATACCTCCGTCACTTCTGTACACACTGACCCCAGATTCTTACCCACCCCTAATACCTTTTTGCTTACCAGAACTTCCTCTACGTCATTCCTTTAAAAATGCTCTCCACACAGCATCCTCAAAGATGACATAGACCCTGAGGAAAATTATTTTCCTAAGGGCCTCCTGTGTGGAGTTAATATAAAAAAAAACACACGACAAAAATTTTTCCCTATCAAAAACTAGCAGAAGTACCCGGCATTGCCCGGGGTTATGAATGGTTGAGGTATCCCTACCCAGTAATTTTCTTGTTATATTAAAATGGGAAAGGGGAATGAAGGGTGGTTTTTCGAAATCTCATGTAGACAGTGACCTTCCTTTTGTTTTGAAGGTCAAGTGCGCAAAATTTCATTAAGCTCGGAATAAAACTGTAGATTTGTATACAAAACAAAATTTCGTGTTTATGAATGTTGCCGATTATGACATGCTGCACAGGAAAATCTGGGTTTACAAAAAAATACACGAATTTATGCATACAATACACCGCATGCCCGATATATTCTTCTTTATGTAATAGAAAACAGAATAAGAAGATATTCAATTTCATTGATCTGGAGCCCGAGAGGCAAGAGGTCTTATGTAAATTGGCGACAATGGTTTCTTTCAAATCAACATAGATTACATTTCTAAATTTTACATCAGTCAACATTTTGTGAAATTAGAAAACAATGCGTGTACCCAGTAATGAATACATGAAAAAAATCACAAGCAATGATGTTGAGAGGCAGTTTCAGTGGGAAAATAGGTTTGAATAAAAGAACAGGTTAAAAATGTCATGAATCAATTTAATTGCAAACAAAACACTCTACGAGTTTCTACAGATATAAATAAAGGACTTTTTATCGTCTCCAAGGACAAAATCGTTTAGTTGGCGGCCTTGTTGATGACGTCCCTGTACTGGTCGGCGTAGATGCCCTGAGGGTCGTACTTGACCTCGAGCTGGCGCCAGAGGTCGGGGCGCTTGTTAACGAAATGACGGATAACCTTGGTGGAGGAATCCTTCTGCTTCTTGGTGCACTTACTGCAGTTGTGCGCGAGCGCGTCGGGCAGGTTGTCCTTGAGGGTCTTGGCGTCGGGAGTGCAGCGTCCCTTGTCCAGCAGGCAGTCCACGTACTTGTTGAGGAGGCGTTCCGAGGCGAGGATCTCGTCCAGGTTCACGTTGTCGAAGCGGTCCGTGTACTTGTCGGCGGGCAGCGCGGCGCTGTAGGCCAGCATGCACACGGCCACGGCGATGAATAGGAACTTCATGTTTATTCTGAAAGTGCAAACAACAAATTAGTCGGAATTATAATTGTATGTACAGAATCCCGATGGAGATACGATATCATCGAATGGCGCTGCTTAGAAAAACGAAGCGAAGTTCATCGCCGAAAATCGGCTAAACTAAACGCATTAGGAAGGCGTGATTTCTCATCTGGACCCCAGAAGGCTCATGAAAAATAAAAGCAATCGTATCGTGATGGCTGGCACCATGTAAATATCATATTATCGCTTCTATTTACCATCATTTGGATGGAAACAAATGTTAAAGTGTTAGTTCATCAATCAGTGCCATCGGAACTCTGTACATTGTTACTGAGTAATTCAAAATATTATGATGATTCTTTTGATTAGAAAACTAATCGTTACTTTGACCAATCAAACTGAGCAGCCGGTAAGATAATATTTTCATCAAATCAAAGTATTAATTTGATGTTTTAACAAGATTAGGCATCCAATTCAACAATTAATTAAACGCTATGTATCCTCTATCAAAGTGACATCCATGTAGACCACGTGATAATATTAAGTAATATTGGATTACGCTTTTTAGAATTTAAAACAAAACATGTACGTATCCATTTACTGTGGGTACGAACAGTAAATTATTATCTATACAATTTTTGGAATAACTTATTGAAGCTCATAAACACCATTGTAGTATATTTTTAATAATTGAAGATAATATTTAACAATCCTCTAAATGTAACAAGAAACAGAAAAGAAAAAGTAACCGTAGCGGCTGGGATTCGAACCCAGGACCTCGTTGTCCATCCGGGATGTCTGTCTTTTCGTTTTCTTATTTCATTTTGAGAGTTGTTAATATTATCTTCATTGATTAAGAAAATAATTATCTGGTCTATATATATAAAAAGTAAAAAAAGAACATTACTATTTAGGTAGATTTTCAAAAAATAATTTTTAGGAATGATATGAAATTATCAAATGAATATTTGTTTGTTTAGAGATAGCAATAGTCGTCGCAAGGCTGGTTTATTTTATTTTCTGGAGGCATCATCTTTTAATCGATTTATATAATTCTTTTTATTTCATCAGGTGACAATATAATGGGAGCTGCCAGTTTTACGTGTTGCGATATTGATTGCAAGTTTGACAGAGGTAAGCACTTAACAATAATGGTTTTGCAATCATCACAAGGAAAAAATATTAATCACTTATTATGACGACCAGTGTTATTATTAATGTGTTGATTCGACGAACCATATGCTCCGCGTTTACTAATCGACTGGTTATAATACCTGTGGTGTTCAATCGGACCTGGTGTCACCTGTAGGGATAGCCGAATCAAATTAATACTTGTTCAATAATTATACCACTCGACGCAATGTGCGAAATTTTATCATTATTTGTGTGCTATGAGATTAATATAAATTCTGTATAATGTATTAAAAAAATGTGACCCAAATAAAACCATATAACATTCTATTGACAGTAACATGTCACGTGCCATGTTAAATGATAAAAATGTGAAAAAACAATGCTTATTATCTACAATAACTGTTTTAATTATAGGTCAGGTCATTGAACTCTTAAGATAAATACGTTGTTAAAAAAAAAAGTATTTAATTAATAAAAAACCATCAACTTTACTAAATACAGATCGTTGATTAAACTTGTTAAATTCATTAAAAGGCCCATTGTTTTGTTTTTATTTTCATAGAAAGCAATTACTTTGTGGTATAATATAATTTAAATAATTGATCGTATAAAATACAAACGTACTGATTGATATTAATTTATCGCCCAACGACCGAAAATGGTTGGCGACAAAATATATCAACACGTTAGTAGAACTCATTTATTATTTTCGTCTTTAATTTGCGAGATCCGTTTAATTTTTATTTAATAACAATTAATATTACTTAGATTCAGATTCATTAAGAATTTCTATGTACACATTAGAAGCTTCCATTGAAAATGTGAAATTTTTGTGCAATAAAAAAAAATGTAATTTTTTTTTAAATAATGACTATTCGGATGTTTAGTTGAAAAAAATCGCAAACATTCTGTTATTTCATATATTATACATATGAAAAAAATTACAGCGTTTTCCTGAAATATTACTTAAGTCAGCAGTCTTGAGATGTTTGTATTAAATATGTTTTAAACGATCGCTTACGCCTTAAGAAATGTTTATATCCCTCTGTTCCGTATGAATATATCTCCTTTTCAAACAATGCTCAGTTTCCGCTCGGTGGGTATTGCTGGGTTTTAATTTAAAATTGAAAAAAAAAACATATATACAATAAAAATTATTATCTATATATACAAAAATCAATGTAACTTTGTTTATTTGTTTGTCCTCGATTTTCTCAAAAATTACTGGACCGGTTTCACTGAAAATAGCACAGTTTGTTCTTATTAGTGCCGGAAAGGTTTAGAGAGTAGTTTGAATGAAATCTAATAAGTAAAACTGTTGCCATAACGTTTTAAAATTAGTATGAAAAACATTGAACCCGCCATGTTTTATTTATGCTAGTCCATAGATATAACACTCCATTTAGCCACAGATTGCATATTCAAAAGAAGAAGGGTTTTTTGGGTATAATATTTTCAAAATGGAAAACACGAGTAGATACCACCTAAGAACTTCATGATTTAGATATATTTTGAAAAAATAAACGTTTAGGATGAAATAAAATATTCAAATGGATGTTTCTTTATTTGGAGATAGTTACTTTCGCTGTCAAATCAATTATTGTACCCAAGCAAGGTATGATGTACACATCAGCTAATAAAAAATAAATACAAAACTTTTAAAATTAGAACTTCCTCGATATATTTAAACTAATTAATGATTCTTAATTAGATCGCGACTTGCTTTATATATAACACACTCGTATGTATCAGAAGCATTAATAGAGCATTATTATTGTTGTTTGCTAAGTATTGCACGGTAACAGCTTGCAGGATTGTTGTTTTGGGACGACAATCCGTATTTAATATCTAAATACTGATAATTCTTAAAAAGCTTGTTTTATTTTATTTGATAAAATTTAGACACATATTAAAATGTTTTACGGTAAACTAAATAATTTCATTTCAACATTTTCTAATGCAAATTATTTTTCCAGGCCGGATACTTTATTTTTTTCTAGGGAAGATCTTCTACTCCCCGTATTTAACTAAAGCATCCATATTTCTAGGTGATCAATTTTTCAAAAGCTGAATGCGCATGATTTTACTTTATTTTAGAATGGATCGCATTCACGATGAAATGTGACGAAGATCGATAAAGGAAATACTGTGGACGTACATAATATACAAATATGCTCATAGAAAATGATAGTATTGCTAATTCTCGATGATAAAAAACTGGATTTCCCGTTCTGCGTAAATATAGAAAATTATTATCAATTTTTATTTTAATTTATTACATGTATATATATGAACATTTGTTGGCTGACGTATTTTGCCCATCTCACTAAGTATAAAACGCCTGTGTTGAGATGGCAATTTACAAGAGTGATTGTTCAGCTAGGATATTTAGATGACAAATAGATTAATAGATAATAATTTAAAAAAAAAATTCAAAAATATACCAATTTAAAGGCATAAAAGAATTTAAAAGCTGACAGGTTTATTGGAGGTGATCAATGGTCTTCCTTTTAAAGGAACTTTTGTTTTGAGTATTTCTGATGTCACTAGGTAGGGAATTAAATAGCTTAATAGCATTATATTTAAAACTTCTTTGTCCATAAGAGGTTTTACAAACTGCAATATTAAAAGATTTTACATGTGCTTGGCTTGGGGCTCTAGTGCTTTTTCTTTCTTCAAACATATGGATATTTTTAATTGATGCAGTAGGATGTTTTTTTAATATGTTTTTTCAAGTTAGGAACATTTAGTTTCTTAAAAATAAAATCAGTACTCGTCCTTAGTGGAACTTTAAGAATAACCTTTACGATTAGTTTCTGATCTAGAGACTAAAGACTCCAGGCAAGTATTTGTAGCTCTACCCCAACTGATAATACTATATTCGAGAGATGATTGTACAAGAGGACAGTAAACTTGCCTCAGTTGTTTTCTATTCAGTATACATGTAACATTTTTAAAGAAATAGACGAGTTTCCTTAGTTTTGTCATTAAGTTTGTAACATGTGTATTCCATTTAAGAAGATCTATGTGTATACCAAGATATTTTATATTTGCAACTCTATTTATCGAAGGGCAAGAAGATGAGCTTAACAATGAGTTACAGCTGTGCAGTCTGAGGCTTTGTTGTGTTGATAAAAGTTTATTTGATATTCTAATGACAAAATGGAAATTAATGTTTCTATGTAGATTTCGACAAAGTTAAATTAATATTGTGAATAAATAAAAGATGTAAAATATAGATTTGCGATTACAATAACCTTCTATAGTGGAGATAACTGGTGGTTGTGAAGCACTGGGGTCATACTAGTTGCATCACCGAATTGCAGAATAGTATTGTCATGAAAGTTTATTCAAAAAGTTAAGTCAAAATCTGTTTACGACTAAATACAAAAATTACCCAACTCCATTTCACCACATTGAATGAGCGTTCGTGCATTGCTATTATTAACTAAAAACAGTTAACCGCGTATAAAACATTTAATTAGTTGATTAACATTATTAAATTCCATACAATAGATTGTAGATACTTACTGCGAATACAATCATCTTTAATTTTACATGCAAAGGGGAAACAAATTTAATTTACTAACATTTATTAATACTGATTTGCGAAAACAATTTTTACTTTGACCTGATAAAAACATTTGGATTTATCTTTGAAAATCCTACACTTAGCGAACAGAAATTAATACATACGACGCAACTCATAAAAGTCCTTGAAACGCAAACGAAATCACGCGCTCCTTTTGAAATGTGTTCGTATGAAGGAAAAAGCATCTTGTCATTTACTTTGTAAAGCTCAAGTCATATTAAATAAAATAAGGAACACACATAATGCCTTCCATATAGATTTGGATATATCTTTGAAAATCCTACACTTAGCGAGGAGAAATTAATACATACGACGCAACTCATAAAAGTCCTTGAAACGCAAACGAAATCACTCGCTCCTTTTGAAATGTGTTCGTGTGAAGGAAAAAGCATCTTGTCATTTACTTTGTAAAGCTCAAGTCATATTATATAAAATAAGGAATACACATAATGCCTTCCATATAGATTTGGGTGGAAGCCGGAATGCCTGTGATTTAGTACTTTATGGTTCTAGCCCCGAGAAAGCCAATGAAAATACAGCGCCCTGTCTCTCTTACACTGCCTGCATTATAAATTGCCATTCCGAATTTTTGTACTGAAAATTGTATGGCCCGAATGCCAGACCAGTAAACACACTTTTGTCCTTAATCATATTGCGCCCTTGAGGTGATTTTTCACAAAAACGGCGCTATACAAATCATTCAATTATTGTTCAAATCATCTTTACATGTCTGAAATATGATTTATTTCTAGGCTTACAAAAAGACTCGCTAAAAAAATGCACGGTCAAACAATGGCCAATAAATGTTCTACCCGCAGTATTTAATGAAAGCATCTATAATATGTCAAGGTAATCCAATATTCAAGAACTATAAACATGTTATTTTCATTATTTTGTATTTCATCGCCTAAATACAAAAAAAAATTACGCCTTGTCGCGTCGGTGTGCGTTAGAGTCAAATTTTAAGTAAAAGGTGACTACAAATAGAAAGAAGACCTCCACACGCAGGTAATGATAGCGACTAGGTATTTCTTAGGCTTGAATTGTGAAGGTAGGTACAGTGTTGTCACAAATGAAATAGTCGGTGTAAATTGTAAACACCGGTCGGTGTTATAACGATCCGTCGGTAGCGGTTTGGTTTCAAGTTCATTATGTGAAAAACAGTTCTCCGAGGTAGCAGACAGGTTTGTTGGGAAAGTATTGTAAACGTGATTTAATGACTGTACTGTGTGTACGTACTTAGATTAAGTGTTTATATGGTGAGTGAATTTAAGCGCCTGAATAAATCAACTTTTTTCCAGCAATTTTTTGAACTTTGGTCGATATTATTGTGGAATTAATGACGCTTGTTTTTTTGTGCTGCCAATCCGATCATTTAGTGTTTTTTTTGTTTGTTCATGGATTGAAATAAATATTAAAAAAAAAAATTAAAAAAAAAAAACACTGAAAGCAATTAGACTCAAGTAATAATCTGGTATGCTTATTAAACATTATAATTGATTTCTAGATAAGCAATCAATATAATCAATAAAAATAATTTTCAGTAATGTTGGGCATAAAGCAAAAGAATTGTTTATTTGTCTCAGAAAAAAATGACTGAAATTTGTGAGTCAACGCAACAGTTGTTATCCAACAACGTCATTTCCATCATGAGCTATGAGGCTTTGAAATATTCAATTGCGTCATAATAAATAATTGTAACTCAATTGTTTGTGCAACATTTTGCGCGTTTTGCAATAAGAAAAAATTCTGATAAAAAAAAAAAAAAATTTAATCTAATGGATTGCCAGAGATTTTTTTTCTACTGTACCTACAGTATATTAGTTAAGAAGCATTCTCATCACAGACAAAAGTACTAAGATATGTTTATGAACGTAATAGGTACTTTAACTATGCAAATTTTAATATACATACTTTATCATTTATAATAAAGTGTACTTTGTATATCTCAAAACTATTAAAATTAAAATAAATGTTTGTCTGTCTGTCCGTCTATCCTCGATTTCATCGAAAATTACATGACCGGTTACGCTTAAAATAGCACAGTCTCTTCTTATTACTGCCGGAAAGGTTTACGAAGTAGTTCGAATAAAATCCAATGTGTAAAACTGTTACTCTAACGTTTTAAAATGGGTATGAAAAACACTGAAACCACTATGTTGTATTGAGGTTAGCCCATAGATATACCACTCTGGTTAGCCACAGATTACATATTCAAAAGAAGAAGGTTTGTTTCGGTAGAAATTTTTCAAAATGGAAAACACACCTACTTAAAAACTATAGTATTTAGATATATTTTTAAAAAAAGTTTCTGTGTATATAGATTTTTTACTTTCGCTGTAAAATCAGTTATAACAAAAACAACTAACTCAAAATTAACGTAGAAGGGGAAGAGGGACACCGAAAAAAATGTATTTCAAAATAATAATTTATACTACGTATTAACACTTATATAAGGAAACTTATGACAACTTACATTTAAATGTGTATTTCACTGTTCACAGATCGAAACTCAAAGATAGTATGATGGTCCAAATATTTCCTTGACGTATTTATACGGCGGGTTCCCAAATACAAACGCGGTCAGCCGTTTTTTCCTCGAGATTTCCTCGCCCGATAATATCAATACCAATAACTTAAAGCACGACGCACGAATCAAGGGGAACAATACCGAATGTCAGTCTGTCTTCGATTTCGGCACCTTGCCTACCACTAGTTGAAAAGAGACATCGATAATGTCTCCCAATAATTCACGGAAATCAATCGGATCCGTTTTTCAATCGCAGTCTAGCATTGGTTTGGAATACCTAAAAATAATTACTAAGTCTATGTCTCATTAACCAATAAGTAGAGTATTAGTTATATTTTGTAGTACCTGTTTTCTCCTGTACGAAGCAAAAATAAGTGTTTTCAATTTGATTTATTCACTTTTTTTTAAAAGAAAGGCGAACACTCCATTGTTACGAATAACCTGACAATATTTGAACATTTCTTATTAACCATCACACTAATCGGAAATATTGCTTGTGTCATGGTGGAGGACTTATCCAGTCAAGGAATTGACCCCGCGATGACTGGGTGGGAATCCGACGCGATACGAACTCAGCCATTGACCTGTCAGTTATTTTTTTATATAGAAAGACAAACATCCCCGGGTTACGAATAACCTAACAATATTTGAAAATCTTCTGCTACTATCACAGAAAGCGGAAGATGTTGCTGGTGTCGTGATGGAGGACTTATCCATCCGAGGTTACATACGTTCTATTGGGATCTAGCAATTACCAAACTTGGCACAGACAATAGTGATGAGTCGTTTTAACTTTAAATAAATTCCTATGTTTTAATTTGTTTATTAAATCATCGTATACGTGTCTAACTTCTACAATGCTAAATTATGCCTACGACCGTGGGACTTTCAGTTGATATTTGGTGCCATAATGTAGCATTTTGGTCAAGGGTTCACACATTTGTGGGTAGAGATAAGAATAATAACTGCATTTACACGTGTGTGGGCACTATACAGTACGTGACCATTCTGGCATCTGGAAGTTATGTACCTACACCTATACGCTGGGAGCTGGAAACCGTAGAAGCTGGGAGTCGTATGAACTAGGGTATGAATTCATGTACTGGAAGTAACCTCTTAATATGTGCCTGCTCTTCACGAAATTAGCCGTCGTTCAATTGAGTCGTACACTTGAGTCATACAAAAATATTGAGCTGGTACCGTGACTCCCGCTCTTAACAAAATGAGTCATGACCCATCGCTAACAGATAACATTATTATAATGGTCGTAAATATAATAAATTAATTATAAATATACAAGGCAACACGTTGCGTAGATTAAAAAATAGTTGTTTACGTAAAAGGAAATTACATTAAAGTATTGAGCATCTGAGTACGAATTGAAACTGATTTAGATATGAATGATCAACAGAACAATTTTAAATTGTCCAATTAAATTGGTGTAGAGCATTTTTGTGACTTTTCCTAATTTTTTTGAGGATTTCAAATTTTACACAACAAAAATTTAATTTTAAATTAACATTAAATTGCAGCTGTAATTTTAATTTCGACAGGCGGATTATTTTTAGAAATGCAAATTTTACACTAGTGGTGTAAGGATAAACAAAAAAAGAACAGATTTTTATAGTGTGTCATTTCACATAACTGTTATCACGAAACTCAAACACGGGTTGAACACTACGAAAGTTCCAGCTCGTAAATGATTTTGTTTATTCTTTACGATTTTACGAAGCTTATTTAATCATTTTAGGATTTAACGATCAAGGGTAACCTTATAATAATCGGATGATTTTTACAGCGCCGCTTTTGTGAAAAATCACCTCAAGGGTGGTTGTGCAAATATTACTTGCGAGGGTTTATCATTATTATGTACAAAAAGATAGAGATATATACTTACCTGGCAGGTCGCTCCAGATCAGTACGATCATTTATAAAGTTTTAGCTTTAGAAGATATGATTTTGAACGCAAAGGACACAATATTAGAAAACACTGCACATCGCATGGATATTGCAGTTACTGTTAAATATTAGTTGTTATTGACATTATATTTATTAGAACGTTAGTGGCTAAAGAAGAGTTGACATTTATTTAAAATATTTGTGTTTTTTTTATAAATTAGGACTAAAGATCAGGTTTGAAAATAATGATTGAAAAAAGCAAATAATTCTACTCGAGGTTTAACTGAAATATATTAAGGTGGCATGCATTCGATAAAGCCTCCACATAGAAAAATAAACAAAACATTACCAGCGAACCCGGAAATATAACATAACTATTGCTTGCAATTTTTTTTGTGTAATTTGTTTTAACATCCACTCAATCCATGTCTATAATATGATATATTTTCAGTTGAAAAGCGTCATGAAATTTTTCACGAAAATGGGGCTATATAAATTATTATCCATTTACTTTCACAATAATTTTCCATGAATATCGTCCAAACAGGATTACGTGTGATGATTTCATGTTAGTATTATATGCTAATATACGATAGTCAAAGTACATAATAATGTTCAGAACTATTATTCACATGGAATAATAATATATTGAAACAATTAAAATCTAAAACAATACTACTTTTCATTCATAAATACAAAAATTAACAATAAAAATACACATTAGAAACACAAGTTCTCAGAGTCTAAAACACATCTAAAAAGGAACCACAAATACAATATTATTATGGTACTAAACTCTAGAACAAAATCACAACAGCATTAATATACATTTAAATATATTAAATGTACAACTCGAATAAAAATCTGGATACGTTACATAGGGAGATTTGAAATAGAAAACATATTAACACGAATACAGATTGAGACAGAAACCACTCCACTCTGCACTTAAAACACGTTATGTTAGATTTTTTTCACCGATTTCATCAAAATCAAATAATTTATTTTAATATTGTGTAAATAAATCCTCAGCACGGAAATTCCCAGCGAGGATAACTTTATTTTTTAAAACTTATTATAAAAAAAAGAAAGATAAAAAAAACATTTAGTATTGTCACATTATATATATATATATATATATATATACATAAAGTATAAAAATTCCACCTTCCATTTTCACGCTATTTCCAGTACCAAATATTGAAGATATATTTAATCAAATTTCTATTATAAATATGTGTAAAGAGAAAAATGGTTAAAATAAATCAGGAATATTATAAACATATGAGAAAAGGAAATTAATTCATAACACCATAAAAATTACAATAACCTCCCCACTGAAATGCGCTGTATTTAACCAATCAAAACAAATAAATAAAATTAAACTCTACATACGTAAATATTTCGTACAAAACATTTTATAAATAGAAGCAAATTAAATATTATGGTACCTACCAAATTAAGAATCGTGGTTCCCTTATCAGACACAAGAACTCATCTTTTCTGATTAGGTATCCACTACAGAGAATACCCTTTAATTAAATATATTTTTAAAATACTTGTAATACAACTTATAACAAATAAAAAAAGTATAAAATAAAATATATAAAAACGCGATTCGTAGTGATAAAAAAACTAAAGTTGAATTGAAAAATTGACCCGTCCAAATCCGTGGAACGAAATACAGACAACACGAAATAATGACAGAGGCTTTACTCCTAGACGCAATTTCGCCCAGTGCGACATTTGCATACGCAGTCCAGTCCGTTGGGGACCAGACGTACCAGCACAGAAGGTACACACTTCAAGCACGGTTCCTAGTATTACTTTTGATTGCAATGGTCCCGTGTAGCTTTCGGCTCAAAGAAATGAGAATTCCGCGGAACACCGGCAAACTAGTTTGCAACGAGCCAGGCAGCTAGGCAGCTAAGCCACCTTCAATATCTACATTCGATTACGCAATTAAGCATTTTTTCTAGGTAAGCTTAGAATACAAAAAAATCTCAAACATTTCAGTCCGTGTGTGTAAATATCGTTTTTTTTTGTGTACAGTGCCAGGGAACATTTATCCCTTTTCCTGTGTCAACTGTGGTTAGAGGTGCATAAATGTGGAGATAATATTCTCTACCCAGTGAGCGGGCTGCCTCTTGGTACTGTAGGGCTTTTATTTAATTTATTTCAAAGAATTATAAACTGTATTATTATGTGCTAGCGGCACTTGCCGATAGCAATCTTATATTTAAGTCCGCTCACTAAGGGAATGGAGGGTATAAGATGGAATTCGGGTGGAGATGGAGGGGGTCGGTGCTGGGGGTCCAGGGGCCGAGGTTGAAGTTAGAGAGATTCGAGTTCGATTCTAATTTGGAGTAAAATGTTTTGGCTAAATCTATGCGGAGTGGAGAAATTTTCGAGCCCGTCAGTCTGTATACGTTAATTAAATCGATTACATTGCCGGCACCCGGGGCGTTAATTAATTTACCTTTTCCGCGTGTATGTACATTGTACGTTACCCGCCGCAACAGACAATGTCTGTTCTGAAGTAGTCTATTGGTGTTTCACAAACTTGACTTGAGAAAAGTGCTCACGCATTCTCAGGACAAACTTCTTTGAAAAGATAACTGTATAAAAAAGTATAAAGTTTTATAAATCTACCTCGTTTTTTTTCTTCTTTTCTTTAAACCATAACTAAGAACCTATTTTATATGTACCTGATGTGTATCGGGCATTGCTCGGGTTTTTTTTAAATGAAGTTGAGAATTCTTCCTTGTCGTTTGGGTGCCATAATTTATTTGACTACCTCTATACAATGAAACAACAAAAAAGATTCAATCGAAAAATTTATTTCATTAAAAACATTATGTTATTTTTTCAAAACATATCTAAATAATATAGTTCTTAAGTGGGTGTGTTTCCCATTTTGAAAATATTCTATCCAAACAAAGCTTCTTCCTTTGAATATGTAATCTGTGGCTAACCAGAGTGGTATGGGCTAACATCAATACGACATGACGGGTTCAATGTTTTTCATACTAATTTTATTGTATTTCATTCAAAGTTCTATCTTAACCTTCCCGGCACTAATAAGAAAAAAACTGTTCAATTTTCAGCGAAACCGGTCGAGTAATTTTCGTTAAATCGAGGACAGACAGACATACATCTATTTTTATAAATAGAGATGAATACATTCCATTATATATAAAATAAGTTCTTGGGGATTAAAGAAAAAAAAAAAACGACCTAGAATTGTAAAACTATATGAAGCTTTACATGCAATATTTTGCAGCTCCGCCGATGTAATTAGTTGTTTCTCATCGTAATTCGGTTGAAACGAAATGTTATTACAATAATCTCTGCGTATTGAACGAGTCTGAATTGTAAAACTAAAATATGAATATTGAAAAGCGAAGTCGTAAAATCAACGAATCAATGCGGTCACTCATCGAGAAATAATCATAATTGACGCGTATTATTCCACTATTAGTTATACATAAAAATGAATGATTGTCTGTCTGTCCTCGATTTTATCGAAAATTACTGTACCGGTTTCGCTTTGTCACGATTTGTTCTTTTTAGTGCCGGGAAGGTTCAGAAAGTAGTTTGAATGAAATCCAATATGTGAAACTGTTTCTATAACATTTTCAAATTAGCATGAAAAACGTTGAACCCGCCATTCTATATTGAGGTTATACCGCTCTGGTTAGCCATAGATTACACATCCAGAATAAGAAGATAGAAAACACGAGTAGGGACCTACTTAAGAACTTAATATTTGGAATGAAATAAAATTTTCAAATGAATATTTCTTTGTTTAGAGATAGTAGATCGCTGGCAAATCAATTATGGCACCCAAACAACAACCAATAATTCACTTTAAAAAATATATATATATATATTGAAAAAAAAAAACCCGAGCAAGGCCGGGTACACACCAGCTAGTGTAAAATAAACAACAGAATAAAAAAAGAAGTGTGAGGCAATTTATTATTGTCACGCGTGACAGCCGTCTCGTCCTTCACAGGTATTATAAATCTGTCAATTAATAAAAACATCAAAATAAAATCATTTCAATGTTAACTTTAAAAAAAAATGATTTAAAAAAAATGATGTCATTGAACATTTTATTTCCGTACGCGCTATTAATTTGTCCAATCGATTTAAAACCCATAAATAAAAGTAGGTCGCAAGTTATGATAATCCTAGAAGTCTGTAAATCGATGTGACGAGTAGCTATGACCAATGAACAGATAATCCCTAAAAGGTGATCTACACAGATTTGAAAGTAAACTATTTTTTTCCAATTTACATAAGACCCTTCGTCTTCTGGGCGACGATGTGCCAATGAAATTGATAGCCTGTTTATGAAAAATATTAAAAAAAAAAAAATTAAAATATTTGATCAATTTCACCAGAAGCGAAGAACGATTTAGCTTACGTCGAGCACACGGACACGCCCGCAATACACTTCCATCGGCTTGTCTCTTCAATGGTACAGACAATATTGACCGAATCGCAAGTAGTAATGCATTATTAATTTGTTTAAGTCGTGGAACAGCGATCATACGCCAAGAGAAAGTTTCTTGGATAAGTCGACACGTCATATTTACAATTTATTCTGATGAAACATTTTCTACGGTAGTTACCTGCGTACTTCATTTCCCCAATATTTAATGTGCACACGCTCGGGACCGAATCAAGTGCCTACTTCACAAAGAAATGAACAAGACAAATAAAGGAGCGAGACAAATATTTTGATAAGTAGAGCGGATAAAATGAGAAAAGGGTTCAGTAGTAGATGGGATAAGAAGTCTTCAACGCTCCTGAAAGACGCCGCGTAATCAATTAATCAAATTTTTGAGTAGGATCACGTCAAAAGTCGGAATATCAATTAAGTACGTATGAAGTAGGACTTTCAATCCCGGAGTTTTTTTACAGAACCGGGATTACGGTGTTGGCAATTTTAAATCCCGAGATAAATGATTAATTATTTTAAAATATTAGAGGTTTATACAAAAAATTCTTCTTTATTTATTCAAGATCGTCTCCGTGGTTGAGTGGTTACGATCCTTGGCTACAAATCCGGAGGTCGCGGGTTCAAATCCCGACTAGCGCAAGTAATTTTTTTATTTGATCAAATATTGTTATTTCACAATTTTTTTATTAAAAATAATATGTTGTATATTTGCGGCACGTTACCGAGTGATATATACTGTCAGTATCGCCCTGGTGAAAGACCGCCATTCAGAATCGAAACAACATAAAATAATAAGAAATATCTAATTGATGAAGTTCTTAAGTAGGTACCTACTGGTGGTCCATTTTGATAATATTCTACCCAAAAAAACCTTCTCTTCTGAATATGTAATCTGTGGGTAACCTTAACCGAAAAAACTTCTTCTTTTGAATGTGTTATCTGTGGCTAACCAGAGTGGTATATCTATGGGATGTACTCAATACAACATGGCAGGTTCAATGTTTTTCATACTAATTTTGAAACATTATAGCAACGGTTTTACACATTGGATTTCATTCAAACTACTCTCTAAACATTCTCGGCATTTATAAGAACAAACTTTGCTATTTTCAGCAAAACCGGTAGAGTCATTTTTGATAAAATCGAGGACAGACAGACTAACATTCATTTTATATGTATATATAGATAGACTAGCTTAAGTACCCGACGTTGCCCGAGGTTATGAATGGTTTGGAGGAGAGTTTTGAGGTTGTAATGTGTTGCCCCTACCAAGTATTTTTGATCTTATTTTGAACGTTAAGTACAATAATTCTGCTTTAAGGGATGGGAAAGGAGGAAGGGGTGATTTTTGGAAATCTCGTGTAGACAGTGACCTTCCCCTTGTCTCGGAAGTCAAGTGAGCAAAATTTAATCAAGCTCGGAATAAAACTGTAGATTTGAATAAAAAAAAAAAACAAACAAACACCATCCGCCCGGAATAATCTTCTTTATATAATAGAGAGATAAGAACACATCATGAAATAATATCATAAATATAAACAGTAATGTGTATGGGTATGTATAACGTGAACCCATAAATGGAACATTAAATATAATTCGCCATTTTGATTTTTGATCATAAAGTATAAATATTTTATTGAAAAATAAAAATATTTATTGGTCCGATTTCGTTTTTTATCGCCTTAACCGCCAATACCTAGAGATAATAAAATAAATCTTCCGCTTCCACCGTATTACGTTTAAGCGGTCTAATCAAACGTAATACGCGCTCATAGATAACGTTAATTCATATATTTTAGACAAAAACACTTGTAGCAAGTAATTCTTTTTATTGTAAGTTTAAATCTCAAGTCCTCGATTTTCTTATAAATTACCCGACCGATTTCGCTGAAAATGGCACAGTTTTTTCTTGTTGCTGCCGGGAAGGTTAAGAAAGTAGTTCGAATGAAATCCGATATGTAAAACTGTTGCTATAACGTTTTAAAATTAGTATGAAAAACATCGCACCACCATTGTTGTATTGAGGTTGGCCCATAGATATACCATTCCGGTTAGCCACAGATTACATATTCATAAGAAGAAGGTTTTTTTTAGGTAGAAGAACTTTATTATTTAGATATTTCTTATTATTATTTTATGTTGTTTCGATTCTGAATGGCGATCTTTCACCAGGGCAATACTGACGGTATCTATCACTCTGTAACGTGCCATACAAATATACAAAGAAAATTTTCAAAATGGAAAACACAGGTAAGTATTACTTAAGAACTTTATTATTTAGATATATTTTGAAAAAATAAATGTTTGAAATGAAATAATTTTTTTAATTTAACGTTTTTTTTTTCTTTGTTCAGAGATATTAATAGTCGCCACAAGTCATTACTTTCGTTGTCAAATCATTTATGGCACCCAAATGACAAGAATTCACAACTTCATAACTTTATTAAAAATATATATATATCCCGATACCATAACAACTTATTGCATTTCATATTCCGTGTGCACACCCACCAACATACAATTCGTTTCAATATTTAAAAGCGTTACGTGCTAAAACTGTTTTTTTTTTATAAATTATTTTTAATTAGCTTCATCTGTGAGTGTGTATTACGTTTCATTTAGCCTTAAGTTTATTTTCACGCTAATCAGCGTAAACGCGCAAAATAGAATAAAAACAAAACATTACGTGATAAAATAATAGGTTAGGTTATAATAACTTATTTTTTCATCAAAAAACCTTCGTAACATTTTTCCGCTTATTTATTTTCGACCGGACCGGTTTCACCTTATCACGGGCATCATCAGACTGGCACAATTAAAACTAAATCTAAGGTATATATAGCATCGATTAGAAAGCAGGAAGACTCACTCCTGACATTCTGGTGATGCCCGTTATAGGGTGAAACCGGTCCGGTCGAAAATAAGTAAGTTGAATAATGTTACAAAGGTTTTTAAAAATAAAAACATTTTAAAATTCCACCATGAATTTACAGTTTCAAAATTAGAAATAGGTTAGGTTAGTTTTTCATTTTTCTTTAGTGTTTTGTTTTGTCATGGAAATAATTTAATAATCAGTTAACGTAAAACTTTAAAGTGTCATTTTAGTTATTTTCTTGAAGTACCTGCAGTAATTACCGCCTACACTCTTTATTTAAATTACTTGAGTATGTTTTTTTTTCATTTGCTTATACAACAAGAATCGTCGACTGAATACAATACTATCCAATTTATAGAAATACCTAGGGTGATAAATACTCGTAAATTCGTACAACTAACGTAAAGACGATGTCCTAAAAGTCATTGCCTAAACGAGCAATAATCATAACATGTATTTATAATATTATAAATAGGTAAGTTAGTTGTAAGACTCTAGTTTTAAGCCACAGTTGTAAGTCATTTTGCAGTATTGTATATAAAATATGCACTTGGTCATAAATATATATTAGTTTTAAATATGTGGTACATATTCTAGTTATACCTACAAAAGTCTAAATTATAAGTCACTAGTTATAAGCCATAGATGTAAGTCACTAATTATAAGTCTCAGTAGTTGATCCCTAGCCATAAGTCTTGGTTGTAATTCAATAGTTATAAATCTTACTTATAAACCATTAGTAATAAATTATAGCTGTAAGGTATTAGTTATATGTCAAGAGATATGTTATATAAATTATTTGTAAAGCGCGCTTTTTTTATAGGAATACCGCACAAGAGTCCCAACTGCTCCCAACCGTCTGGAGCCAGTGAGACTATGGCATCCCCAATTGGGGAATGTTGTGGGGCTGATGGCAGTGGGGAGGGGAAGCAGAAGGGGAAGAGGAAGGTGCGGAAATACCTGGCTATTCAGATTCAAGTCACCAAACACGGCTAAAAGCCATTTCAAGCAACGTTTCAATTCTGAAAGGTGGTCTTTCACCAGGGCGATACCGAGAGTATCTTCCACTCTGGAACGTGAGCAAATATACTATATATTATTTTTAAATTAATTAATTGTGAAACAGCACAAATTAATTAAATAAAATTTACTTGCGCACGACGGGATTTGAACC